>JANHGB010040267.1:0-12790 GCA_026283785.1 Coracopsis vasa | reverse complement strand
GGTTTGGTGGTTTGTTGGGTGTTTTAGGAATTTTTTCAGAACTCATGAAAAAAAATCAGTAGGAATAGAAACTCAAAATGGAAGAATTTAAAAGGACCTAGAGCTCTATAAGCTACAGCAGAAAAGATCCATCATGATAAAACTATGGAGAAGAAACAGATGTGGAGTACAGCAGTCTCCAAAGACTGGAACAAAAAATGATAGGTCAATTTTATATCCATTTGCTCTCTCTTTTCTTCTTCATGAATGCTGTGATTGTGTTTCCTCAGTGATTATTTGGCTATTAGAAAAAAAAAAAAGCAAAACCTGATCTACTGATGTGTGTTGTCTGTTTGATAAGCACCTGCTTTTTCATTTATATGATATGCAAACCTCTTCCAGAAGACAGTGCAGGTAATAGAAATTCATGTTTCTAGAAGTTTCATAGCAAATGAGCCAAGAGGCTTGTTGGGAGTATTTTGCAATGTTACATGGTTACTTAGCTATATTAAGGCTTTAAGAATAACTTAATACTCTTTTCTTCTATCAAGTAGTCTTTTTAGGATATTACACTTCAGGTCTTATAGGCACCATTCAAAATTTCCCTTTTTTGAGAGAAAATTGAACTTCTGTTAAGCATGATAAACACAACATATGTTAAGAATTATTTTTCAAATCAGCTTCTATATTTATAGCATTGATCTTAAGATAACATATATTTCAGATGAAGGACTTTATATGCTCTAAGCTCAAGTTCACTAAAGATATGTGAAATATACCTGTGCCTATATCCCTGCTATTTCTATTAAAAAATTGTAAGAGTCTAGTAGCATTTGCAGCAGATATTTTTCACTTGATTTCTTATTCAGTGGCAATTTTAATGATCAGCCTACCTTGTCTCAGGACACTGCAGTTTAATAGGCTGCACATGAAGGTAACAGGTAAAATTCTTTGGAGCCATATCTTCACACCATTTCCACACAACTGACTGAATGACTAGGCTCCTCTATTTTAATTCCTGATTTGATCGATGTAACATTTCTGGGGCACAGTGTTTACAGCCCAGTCAGGTCAAGCGATAGACTACTTCCACTTCCTGATTGATATAGAAATGTAAAATCTCAAGGGATTCACATCCTGAGCTCCATGCATTTACATCTCCCAAACCATAAAATCAGGACAATAAGGGAAAAGAATTTAAGAGGAGCCTTCTGCTGAAACAAGACCAAACCTAGCTCAGTGGGTAACTTGTCCTTTTGGTTTACTATTTTTCAGAATTTACTCCAAGCCAAGTTCCCTCCTCTGTTCCCTTGTCTTCAATTGCTTCAGCTTTGAGTCTCTTGTTCTGGCTTGTGCTCATTCTTGAACAGCAATCTAACACCTAAACAAGCTGAATCTAACGTGCCTTACCTGTTGATAGGTAGTTTTACCAGTAGGTCTATGTGAAAGCAAGAATATTTCCAAGAACATTGCTTGGGTACTTCTATTGACTGTTACAGCGGAAGGAAAAATGTGTCTTTCTTCGCTTTCAAAAGACCATATTTCCTTTCAATGCCAGCCATGTAACAAGGGATTTTTCTTCTGGTGTAACACTGAGGCAATAGCTGAATGGGCAGAGAAAGCAGTATAAAGCTCAAAGGGATTTTTCCTGTTTATTTTGCTGATAGAGTATTTCATTTTTTTTTTGCATTAGTATATTCTCCACTAATCTTAAATCTGTCAGATACTAATGAAGATAGGGTTGCTGTATTTGGAAAGGAATGGGCAGGACAAATTTCCAGGTTTTCTGCCATGAATATCAGAAGGATAAAGCCTTCTTCTATCAAATAAAACAGTTAAGAAATTCATGGTTTGTCCTAATCTGAAACAGCATTGCCTAGAGGTCCCAAATGCAGAGCTGAAAATATGCAACAATCTTTGGTGCATTAGGAGTTGTAGATCATTTACATGCTTGGCAAGGCAGTTTAAGATCATTGTTTACTGTTAAGAAGTTTTCAAGTGTTTATTGAAAAATATGTTAAATGTGTATCTTCTATTAGAAAAAAACCTTTCAAGATAGACAAATGCAAATACATAATGACTGCCATATGTCAAAAGGATTTCATGGTTAAAAAATGGACTTAAACAATGCCTCTCTAAGTTCTCATAAACCCAAGTTTTCAAAGTTTTTTCTTTTAAATAAAATCAGGAGTTTTTCTGCCAAGAAAGTTTTATCAGTGGAAAATAACAATTCTTGACCTTCCTATCTCACAGAATATTTATCTTCCTACAGAGATCTCTGCTTTTATCATTACTAGTGGACCTAAAGGATATTAACTAGATATTCCTTATTGAGTCCATACTTGTATGAATTTAAGTTTAAGTACCACATTAACTTCAGGTTTTAAGCTGAACTCAAAATAGTTTTTGTTCACCATTTCTCCAGAGAATAGATTTCCTAGGAGTTCTTGAAATTATCTGGGTTTGGACTTTGAAACACTGAAGAAAAAAAAGCAGGCAAAATGTCTGCTTTAAAACAAAATGCCCTTCTGAAACCCACAAAGACCTGATGATTGGAAATCACAAGTCTCCATTATCACTAGGTTTTGTGTCTTGCTCTTTTGAATCTTGTTAGAGATAATGAAATTACAAATTAATTGTGGCTATGTTTTGTTTTGATGCTTAGAAACTAGCAATGTAAGTAGATTATTTTTTCCCTAAATATTTCACTCGCATCTGTAGACATGAAACAGATGTACCTAAACAGCTTTATTAACTATAACGGATAATAAAATATTGACAGGAACTTGGAATCATATCTTAACTATTGCACATATCACAGTAATGTCTCAGAGACAGTGATCCAGGAATGCAGCTGGCTGCTTACAAATTAATTCTATTTTTTCCCCACAAACAACATGGGCAAATGAAAAATAATCTTTCATTTTCCAGCTAACACCAACTGACCAGTGCCAAAATACTAACAAAGAAATGAAACAAAACAATTCTTTATTTCCTGTCTCAGGAGCCATCTGCACATTTGCATGTCTGCCAAAAGCATTCTCCATTAGCTCAGCTATCCCAACTAGTCCCAACTAGCTTTCTCTATTAAACATTTAGCACTCTTCCTAAGACATTTAACTAGCTTATTTAAAACACTTCTTGCTATGAACTGAAATCTGATCTTCCCTTTCTCCTGGAAGTGAAATACTCAGTGTGTTAAAGCTGCAAACTAAATCCTAACATAGTCAAACAAACCCAACATTAACCACTTGAACTTCTGGTATTAAGATTCAAATTTGACTCAGATTTGTCAAGTGTAACCTTTTCTTGCAAGACTGCTTTAAACACATATAAGTACAGTTCAAGAATACATCTGGAACAAAAAAGCCAGCTTTCAAGTTTGATCTTACAGAGGCCCTACTAGCTGTCATCTCCTTATAACCTTTTGATAAAAGAATTCAAGTGAGATAACCAAACTCTGCACTACTTGAATGAACTAGAGCTCAACTCTTCAACAAACATCTTGGATACTGCAGCACTTTGACATGATAAACTGAAAATTCAGACTCAATTCCATTTAACATAACAAAGTACTTTCAGTTAATAATGAAAATATCACAGGGAATACAGTTGCTTTTGTGTCACTTAATACTGTATTGATTTTTTTTCAATACTATTTTGTCAATTTGGAGTGAATTACCTACCTACAATTCTCTCTGTAGGCATACCCCCCATATGCTGCTCAGTTCGCAGCAGAGCAGAGAACAAATGCAAGATTTGACACCTTGTGAGGTGCTAGAGGCTATCTTGACATAAACACAATTACCTGGTTATTTCTGCCACACTGATGAGTAATCAAATCTGTAAAACTGTTGAAATTGTCTTCTTAAGGTGTTAGCACCTCATCTCTTGGTTGGCTGGACCAATTCACAGCTCTGCTGGCTACTTTTAAGTAAGGCCATCTTCAGACTTAGGAGAAAATAATTGTAAAATATTAAGTGCAACTCTTTAAGTATTTTTTTTCTGTTTAACAAAGAGCGGTTTTCTTTTTAAATTACAGAACTAAAGGAATCCTCAGTAATTAGATATTTAACATATCTGCAGATGGGAATGCAGTGCTTTCACAGTGAAAGAGCATGCCTTGTTTATACTCAGTTGGAATTAGATCTAGCTCTGCAAACAAAGTTTCGTGTTCTTAAAACTGATCATTAAGCAGCCATCTGGCATTTAAAAAATGTTTAAAAAATAACATTGGCTTCATTGACCAATGTAGCAAGAAGAAGGAAAAAAAGTCTGAAAGAGTTGGAAGCATATCCTTCCACTCAGAGCATCACAAGAATACACTATGACTTGGTATATCCAACTTATAGCATCCATGTCCAAAAGTATTCTTGGGTAGAAACATAGGACTGACTCTTGAAAATGAGGTAAATTCTCCAAAGGAACTATTGCTAGAATATTATTACATTGGAAGAAATATGATCTGACCCTAATGGCTAAAGGCTAAAGACGAGACAGAAGAAAATTGCCTTCAGACTGGATTGGGATAAATTCCAGTGAGATCTTCTGAAGATGCTGTATGTGGGAACCAAATCTCTCTCAGTAGATAAATGGGAGCTGGACCTGTCAGAAAGAGTACATCATTGTAAAACAGATAAATAGCAAGTCAGCTAAATACGTACTTGAAACCTTTCTAACCATGGGGAAGAACTTGGACAAGAAGAAAAGAATCATACTAATGGAAGTATCTTAGCACAGTGAAAAGAATAATCAAGTAGGAAAATTAAATAAACTTAATACTTTCTACAGTTGAAAGATACTGATGCACATTTCTGCAGAAACTTTCCAACTGCAAATGCCTTTTTACATTAAAGTTGCATGAGTTGGAAAGTCCCAAGATGCAAAAGCCCTTGGAGGCCATAAAAGGGCTCACGAAACAAATGGAAATAACTGGCATCTTCTAGCCACAAATCTTCTGAGCCAAACCTCTAACTTGCCTTCTGAACCCAAAGGACCAGTGCCTTGTTCTGGGCGTTCTTATGATCAGAAAAAACCTGAAACAGTCTCTTGGACCTATTTAGGCAATGAAACAACCACTGCTGCTTTTAATATCATCTTGCCTCAGGCAACCACCTGTTTCACCTAGCATACATATTGCAGAATTGGCCCTGGCAGCAACATGTAGCGGGTCGGGCAGTCCCAGTGTCACAAAAACAATGAGAGCAGATAGCACAGCTGCAGAAACCTGCCTGAGGCTTTCTGGCTTACAGGATTATAAAGGACTGTTTGCAGCACTGACACTTATGGGCAGACAGTTTTCCCACACAAAGCTATTAAAAATGGTATGTCCATGGCCAGTCCTGCTCCCCTAAACAGCTTTTGCTGTATGAAGATTAAAGGAAGAGGAGGCAGATGGGGCTAATAAGTTGAAAATCAATGCCATTAACAAAGACAGTGAAAAAAAACCCCAAAACAAAACAAAACCAAGCCCTGCAGAAGCTGAAACTTTCAGCAATGCCTCTTGCTGTGTAGAAACAGATTGTACAGTTGTCCTGGTTCTCCTTGGACTTGACCTCAGATTCAAGGAAATAAAAAATACAGATGGTGTCTGAATTCGCTGTTTATTAAAAATACATATAATTTACATATATGCAGCTGTATGTATGCATTTGTATACATCCGTGTTTTGCTATTGACTACATTGGACTTTGAATCAGAGCTTGCATGATATTTTCAGAATTTGAGAGAGTAGCACTAGTGAGGTTATGAAATTTAATTCCTTCTCAGTGTTACAGAGCTAATGATGACACACAGACTGGTAAACTTAACAGCAGTCAGGAACATTCCAATGCATTAGAATGAGATCAGCCTTTCTGTAAAATTTTTGAACAGTCCTTGGCATCCTTTCAGCCTGTGTCAGCTACCTCAGTCCCCTAAAACTCATAATCATCATTTCTGTGTTTGGATGTAGACTGTATTGCAGCTACTCTGTTTTGAAGACCAAGAAATCTTACTAACATATACACACGCCACTTAGTTGGCCTCAGTGCCAAGAAATGTTTCCAGACACACTCACTTTACTAGTGTAGATGCAGCCAATTGGTTCAAATAAATCAATTCAAAGAGATCTGACAGCGTTATCACTGGCACACTGTTGATCTATTGCATGCACTCATGATTGATGTTTGAAATTGAGAAAAAGCCACATGAATGTTAGCGACTGAATATATTCAACTGAATAGGAGAACCTGTACAGGCAAAGATCCATATATATGAACCCAAGGCAACATCTCCACTTCTCCTAAACTGCTGGCTTTACATACCTAAATCTACATTGCATCAGAAACTTCTAAACGAATAAATAGAAAATTAAATAGACATCTTCATTAGAAAAAAAATACAACTCATAAGTGTTTTTACACTTAGCAACTTATTTGGATTATTCTGTTTTGCATAGTAACTTGTTTGTGTACACCAATATATTCTGCCTTTATAAATTTGTCTTAATGTATGAAAATGAACTGTTACTTTTCTCTGAGCAATATTCATTTACGTATCCACATTTCAATCTCTTTCACAATATTAATTTAGACTGTCATATTTTAATCTCTGTTGTTACTCCCTGGCTCCTTTCTAATTACATAACTGTCCACCCCTTTCAAAAATTAATGATGAATTATTATTAGACATTTTAATCTTGGTTCAGTAGAAATAAATTTTCTCCTTTAATGTATTCCTTTTCTTTGCAAGAGCAATGATGATTTATACATCAGACAGTATAGGCATTTGTATGCAGAGCTTTTCAATGGCTCTAATGAGAAAGATTTTTCTTTTCAACTTCTAATAAAAGGAAAAATCACCTGGACTCTACTGGTTTATAAACATTTCCCATTTCAATTGCATTAAGAAAGAACAAGCATCAGACATACAAAATCATTATAAGGCTATACTGTTGTTGATTCCAGAAAACCAGAGGAAAATCAGAAACTAAAATACTTTATAAATAAAGTATTGAGATTAATTTTGGGAAGAATGGTGGAGGGTAAGGGGGAATGGTGCTTAGAGCAAAACCAAGCAAAGAACTGCGGGATATCTGTGTCGCTCCAAGTGTAGAAAATGCCTTGAATTCCCAATTAGCTTAGTATACAGAGCATGTCTCTAGGACAACAGATCGACTGCACGTCAGCTGGAAAATTATTCCCATAGTGAGTGATTTTGAGACCAACAAGGACAGACAGAGAAGTCTGTAGGAAAACATTCCTAACCAAAAAAGGTGAGGAAATGAAAATTATGAGTCCAGACAAAGATCTGTACGGTTTCAAACCAGAGGAAGTACCAGTGTGCATTTAAACACATGGTTTCAGAACCAGAGGAAGTACCAGTATGCATTTGAAAATGCTAAAGCATTGAAGTGGTAATCTTATTTTATGAGTTCTTCCTCTTACAAGCTGGATAGTATTCCTTAAAACAAAGCCCTTCTCCGTGTCTTAGCTCCCTATTCTCACCTAAAGACACACAGTAAATCTGCTTAGCATTTATCTAATGCTAAAACCATACTTACTCCCGATCAGGAAACTTCAATCTTCAAGCACCAGATTTAGAATACTGGCATTTTATTTTGCATCTAATGTATGATATTGTTAGAAGTACCTTATATTCACTTGATAGCATTCTACTTCATACAAAATGGCAAAGATAAACTGAGAGATTAACATACTTCGAAGATCAAGGTCTTTGTAAAACATATCCACAACAGGGACATTGCTACCAAGTACAAGAGGAATATACTCATAATACAAGGTGAAGGATAAATATCCCTCTATGGAAAGGGTTTTAAAAGACTCAAAAAAATCTTATTTTATTTTCTCATTTCCCTTACAAAGAAGAATGTAAGGCCTAGAACAAAAAAATACTGGTCTCAATCTTTGCCCACTCAGGGTGAGCCTCAATGAAGTCTCAGTGAAAACCATGAGTTCTACTGATGCAGATGTGTTGCAAGTCAAACTTTCTCTGCTTATGAATTTCCTAATAATGAGTTTCTCTCAGCTGACAGGATGTCTGTAGGGCAGAACACTGACAGAACAGCATCATCCTTTTATAGAGGTTATTTTATATATCTTCACACAAATCATAACAGATGAAAAGTATTTAATTTTGCCATCTGCAACCAAATCAACCTATTTGATATAAAGCTTGACCAAGTTAGGCAAAAGGCTTTAATCAGGCATCGGCTCAATTTCTAAATGTGACTGAGATATTTACAGAAACCAAACCTTCACTATAATTCAGCACAGCATATTACCTGCTTAGCTTCATACACGCACATGTGGTTCTTTGACTTGTTAATAAAAGTTCTTCTACCTTATTCTAAAAATACAACTCCACATTTTCTTCTTAATCTTTTCAGAAATAGGCTTAAAGCATAATAAAGTATCTTCCATTTATTTTATTCTCTTCCCATCATTAATTAACAAATACATTATCATACTTAAAATACACTCTGAAACTGTGATTTTAATATACTTTATTGAAAAAAGTACACAGTTTTAAATTATTTTCAATGGGACAAAGCAATGGTCACCTCTATCTACCAAGTCCTTTTTGATGAATCATGACTACCATATGCCAAATTCACATCTGCATGACTTGCAAAGTAAAAAGATAAATCTCTTTTCAACATATCTTTAAGAGTTTATATCACCAACAGTTTAAAATCATGAAATGCTGATGCTCTGACTATATTTCATGTCCTTTATGTTGCACCATTTCCCAGTTCACAGTTTATCCATGTATTAGCATGCCAATTGAATACATCAGTCAATGTCACCTTGAGAAAAGTGTCAATAGCAGAGGAAGAACAAAAGCAACAAGAGGAGGTTTAGCACTAAGGCCTGAGACACCACCACATTCTCTTGCATTTTCCTAAAAAAAAAAGGCAACAAAAAACAAACAAACAAACAAAAGAAAAAAAAAAACAAGAAACAACAAAAAAATCACAAAAAAAAAGAGGGAAATAAATACACTCAATTATGGTACACATGATCATTCTTATCCTCTTCTGCCTATGTAACACAGGTTCAAACAACAAAACCCATGAACTAAATATACCCAAGAAGTAATACAGATACAGACTTTCATTTGAACAACTTTACACTGTAGACTGAAAGTGAGCATGATCAACAGGCATGTAATATCCCCTTCATGACATACTTCAGGTCTCATTCTACATTGCATGACACCATTGAAGGCATAGAAGTTACTCCAGCGTCAAATGGATGTCTATGAACATACGCTGTACAAGCCACTGTAATCACGTCCCAGTCCCGACGAAACACTTTTGCCCCTATAAAAAAAAGCCTACTATGCAGAACAGAGCAGTAAAAATCTCTCCCAAGCAATATGTGTAAATATAACGACAGTTGAAATACTAAAGCTAGTTAGTGAAAAAATCTTGAACAGTAAAAAGTTCCCAACCATCTCTAATGAGGAATATTGTGGTCCGTGCTAGAGCCAGAGAAATTCTCAGATATTCCTGGCTGCCAGTTTGTGCTCACATCCTACCACATTCTCTTACCCAATACAAAATAGTCTATAAAAGCAGCAAATCAACACATTACCTACAGAAGTACTCAAAAGATATGCAGCACTTAAAAAGTCACCCACTTCCCTTTCCTACTCTGTTCTGAGTGTTCAGAATATTTCCTGATGTTTCATCTTAGAAGATAGCTTTTCTTTTTTTTTTTTTTCTTTTAGAGAAATAAAACATCTATCAGAGTCCAAAACAAAGGAAGAATAGATAGCAACTTACTTCAGGATGAAATCCATGACAGGACTCTGGGCGCCTTCTTATCTTCTGAGATTTCAAGCGCTCACATTTAAGGGATTCATTATGTACAAGGTAGTTAAGGAGAGATGTTTTGAGCATTGCATTGTTACGTGAGTATTTTGAAATGAACATAGTGAAAATCTTTCAGCTACTTCCTCTCTCAATCAAAAATCCAAAGTGATATGTGTGGTCAACACAAGAACAAGGTAATTCTAGTGCTTTCTCCTCAGTGATTCATAGTTTAGAGAGTATGGTATGTACTTACCTTGCTAACCTGTCTTTCCATAAGTAGTCTAAAATAAAAGCACATTGCAAGCTACTTTTGATAAATTCCAACTTATATGAGAAAAAAAATCCTACAGAACAGCACAAAATAAAAAAGTAGGGCAACTAAAAATCAAGTGAGAGATTTATTTGCTACATATCTATATTTTTGGAAAGCATGTTACCAAAATACTTTCAATATTCCAGTCCAACCCTGAAATAAAAAAATATCTAGACTGTAAAGACTTTTAAAAGTCTCAATATCAGGAGCTCCATTTTTATAAGGAAATTACATACTTATACTAATTTATTCAGCTATCTAAAGATGACCATGACCTTATGATGCTTAAAGATGCACATAAGTGTGTTTGCTTAATTTGTATTCGCTGCTCAAAAAAAAAAAAAAGTGAATTCTCCTTGAATATAAGAAAGAATGTAGTCTCATCTAGCTTAATTTCAAACAGTCCACCACTTTATAGTGGGTAATGATGCGTTATTTATTAAGTCATGTAATACAAGTTTTATGTAATAAGAATTTTTTCAATATTTGCATGCTAAATATCTTTCTGACAACTTCGCAATTAAAAAGGATATACCTTATTTCTATAGGTGCCATGGTTATTGGTGGGACAGAATCACAGAAGCATTCATTATCTACTACCACCATGAAAAGATTGCTGCTTGGGATTTGCTGGATAACAAAAGACCTGCAAATTAGAAAGAAATCAAATAATGGCGACATTATCTGTATTTCTGAGCAACAGGTTTTCTTAGGTTTTAAGTTGTTGATACCTGGGTTACAGTTACAAATAACACTGGCTTTATATATCATACTGTATCACCACACCTTGTAAAAGTAGAGGGTCTAGGGCAATGCTTCCCTTATTTCACAGAATATGGTTGTCCATTTTGACATGCATGTGATGCTGAAAGGGACACAGGTGAAGCAGAGCGGATACTGCTGACATCTTAATGCTGAGACTGGGACACAAGTGAATTACCAAGGAGTTTATCAGTTTTTTCTTTTTCAGATTTCAATATTGAATCTCTGTTCTATGTATTTATGAACTGGATTTTTTAAGTACACATGAAACCAATCTGCAAAGTTAATGAAGGTTCTTCTGCAGCCACATAGTGATAACTCACGATCCCAAACTTTATCCTCTATGATCACATTAAGGTCTTTATTCTCTCTGGGTCTTGATTGAAGCATCATGAACTACTGAGAAAGACCTCAGCTTTCATCCATCCTCTTGAGAGTCATTTTACTACTGAGCCAACAAAACAGAGATTAAGCCTCAAAATCTTCCTAAGTGAGGAGATTTATTTTAGAATAATGATGACTGTATGGTACAAACATGGTGATAACTCAGCACCACATTCAAATTAAGACAAAGTAGGCAACTCAAAAGGAGAGCAAGAAATAAAGACATTGCTTGTAAGAAGGAAAGCACCCAGGGGAGACCAGCGAAGGATCCTGTGGGCACTATTCAATGATCCATATAGTTACAATGAGCTGAACTCTTAAGCACATACCAATGAGAAAAGGGGAAGGAGGTAGAACCAAATAGGCACTGCTTAGCCTTTCTTTTGAAATTCAGGACACAATACAAAGAAAAGCTTTAAGGTTCAGACCCAATTCTTGATAAATTGTTAAAACAATCTGTCAGAATTTATACATCATATCAACAGACTATCTGCCATATCGAATAGCATTGAAATCTGGCAATTCCAGGAATTAGGTGTTTTTCAGCGTGGTATGCTGGTAAATGTACAGAACATTAAGTGAGGGGTTAAGCACCAAAAAGATGTGGAAACATATTTTTCCTCAGACATCTTTATTTAAAATACATATTGTCTTACTAAAATAACTCCTTGCTTTCTCCAAAGATCACAGAGGATGAAATAGCAGAGGGGGCAGGGAACATTCAAACCTAGCTTCAGAAAAAAAAAAATTGGAAAACTTACTATGAATATGTTGCCAACGGAAAGATTAAACACTATTCAGTATTTTTTAAACTTACTGAACCTCCATTAAAATTACACTTAGAGTGATCTGCAATATGTTAGCTTTATGTTTATACATGAAATATACATTTATGGCATAATGTAAAAGGCTGAACTTTATAAATGTACCTACCAAACAGCTGGAGCATGTAGCAAGACTGACATCATTGTAACGGAGCATCTGTGGCTTTGTGGATTTGTGTGTGGGAGAAATGGGGCCAACAAAAGGAAAGGAGGGAAAATCTTTAACAGAAAATAACACCAAAATTGTACTGTATGAATTTCTCAAAACAGTTATGAATAAATCAAACCCTCAAGGATCAAAAAAAAAATAAATTAATTTCATTCCCAGAAATTAGCACCATTTGAATTTTGTGCAGTCTGAAACTTCTATTTATTGCATCTCTAAAACTAGCTCAGAAAAAGACATGAAGGGCATAACGTGTTGTAACAATTAACTGGATGTGAAATGATTAATTTCTATTTTTGATGTGAAGGGAATAATCACTCTTCAGTTGTATTTACAGTCTGCCTGAATCCCAAGTCCTTTTGTGATAACCCCTTTTTGTGGCCCCCACGTGATTACAGAAGCCTGGGAGAAAGCACGTACCATATAGGCAGGCTTAAAGGTACCATTTCATTAAAGGTGGGCACATTTCCCTTTTGTATCTTCTCTCACCCACTTCTCTGGGATGCCATAAGGGCTGTACAATATAAGCTATTACTTTGCTA
>JANHGB010040264.1:18862-104865 GCA_026283785.1 Coracopsis vasa | reverse complement strand
CACTGCAGTACCGGGGGTAGGGGTAGCGATGGTCTCTGGTGCTTGTCTTTCCCGTTGTTCCTTCCCTGTGCCGTCCCCCCCCCAGTTTATATACTGGGCATGACGTGCTGTGGTATGAAATATCTCTTTGGTTAGTTTGAGTCAGGTGTCCTGTCTCTGCTTCCTCCCGGCTTCCCCTCCTCCCTGGAAGAGCGTGAGACTCAGAAAGTCCTTGGTCAGAGTAAACATTACTGAGCAACAACTAAAACCATCGGTGTTATCAGCCTTGTTCTCAGGCTAAAAGTGAAAACCACAGCTACTAAGAAGCAGAAAAAATGGCTGCTACTGCTGAACCCAGGACACTCATTCTTTGTTTTCATCTCATAAAATATCAGGATCTGCCACTTTGCCAATTTCATGATGGCCTATGCTGGCAAACACCCTGAATAGTGCTAGAGTAATTTCTGCAGGTAAAGAGAGCAGTGTCTCCGGATGTTTCTTTTGCGTGATGTCAGTTTTGGTGTTTAGGCACTGTGTATTGAAGCTGCATTTTCTAGCTGTCTGAATCTCTGAATCTGATTGTTTGGGATGGAAGCAGAAACGTGCGACTGAAAAGGACCTATTTTTTAATTAAGTTCACTCAGCAACTTGCTGTTTTTTTACATTATCTTTTATATAATATTCAATTGTTTTGTTAGTTCTTATTTCGTGGTTGGGCAAAAAGTAAAGAAGTTTTGTTTGAGGTATAGCCTTAAGTGACAAAACTATCGTTTGCACAGATCTATAAACATCCTCCAAATTTCTACTCATTTGCCATGCCTGGGAAAGAGAAGTTGGCATATCTAAATGGGAAGCTTTCTCAGCACGGCTCGTGATATTTGCCATTTCTGCTTTCCACCAATTAGGCTTTACTTTTAAGTAGTATGATTGGAAAGTATTTTTAATTGAATATAAATACTTTAACCTTAATATTGAACAGTGGGAGACAAACTGTCAGACTTTTCTTTTCACTACCCCTTATGTAAGCCATATGCATCAGCACAAAGGATTGTACCTTCCTGGTATTTGCAAGGTGCAAAATAAAAAGTATTCCCCTTTTATACTGCAGTGAAATTACTCTAGTTGCACAGTTGCAGTAATTGAAGCATATAGCAGCCACATAGGAAATCTCAGACTTGTGGAATGCAGCATTTCTCCTGACGAAACCCCACTGCCCTTGAGGCCTTACAGTATCAGGAGGGCAGCAAAGTCTCCTGTTACTTGCTGAACCTTGATGTTAATGAATTGTGTGCTCTTATAAGAGGATGTTCAGGTTTGCAGTTAGCCAGCTCTCAGCCAAAATAAAATTCTGTCCTGGTCTCCTGTGGCAGGCTTTGCAGCAGAGATCAGCTGTGGAACCTTGCTGTCAACACTGCATGCTGAGATCCTTCTTTCATGCAAATTATGACTTTTTCTGTGAGCAAGTGATAAGCTTTTTCAGTTGTAACAAATAAAAAGCTCCCATATTCACATCAAGGAGTGGTTTCTTTTGTATGCCTCTTAGTGACCTTAATTTCCATGTGATTAGATTTTGATCTCATAATGATTCACTATGATGGTGACAGAGAAATGAGGGACAAGCAGAAGAAACTGGCACATCATTGCTTGCAAATGAGCTCATTTGAAAAATACATAAAATAGATTTCAAAAATGAACTGAACTGAATTTCTCTTCAAATTAAATTATGTTGTATTCTCCTTGTTGTTATTCTGTCATAATGATGCCTGAATTTCTGATCAAGAAACAGATCATCAAATACAACTTGGCTGAAGTTATAACAAAAATAATTGGAGAAACCCTAGAAAACTCCATCCACCTGTTTCCTGTGCTACATATTTCAAGTAATTCAACTTAGTGGGTCAGGCTGTGAATGTCTTTGCTTGAGTAGACATTAAATTATTTCAATAGTTTTGAGTATTACTCATTTTAACTAAGTTATTTCTCTGTAAATGACATTAGGATCTGTTCCATATATGACAAAGTAGGTGTATGGGGGAGCTTGTTGTAGAAGAGCAGTTAATACAAGGGGAGCATTAAGCAGAATATTGATTCTTGCAAAAATTTCACAACACTGATCTATTAAATGCATAGAATTTTGATTACTGCACCATCTTGAAAATGTAAGCTGTTTGAATCTGACCTGATTTGTTTATAGTAGTATTAAAGTCATTGTCTTATTCTGCTGTAAACCAAATATGAGTTAAAATTAGGCCCATGTTTCCCAACTGAGGAAGACTGTTAATGCCGTGTGAGATTATAGTTCCCCACTAGCTTAAGATCTGATTTCACTGAGTTTTGTTTCAGCAAAACCACTGCAAACGTTACAGCTGTTTTCACAAGAAAAGGAAAGTGCCACAAAGTAGGCTTGAAATCATGACTTTAGGTTCTCCACCAGCAAGGAAATCCTCTACCTGAAATGGCTCTCTGCTAAGACTGCAAGTCGGACTTCTACTACTGAAAAGGCTCTGCTGGCATAAGGTGGTAGTTTTCCTCCATTAGGTGTTACTGCTTTACAGCAAATCCATTTTGTGCATGCTTCATCTTAATCAGGAGAAAGGTAGGTAGATGTATGAATAAAAGATAGTAGAAGCCTCTAGAAAACCATACTTAGTTAAAATCGGTGGTAGCCTGACTTCTTCCCTGCACATTGCTGAGCACAGCAGGTTCTGTGTAAAGAACCAGTATTGACAGAGATGTCAAAACCTCAGACTTGTTACTGTCTGTTTTTCCTCAGGTGTATTTGCCCATAGAATAAGCGTTTTAATGAAAACTGGTTTTATCTGAAACATACAAGCTTGTAATGAATGGGAACCTAGCTGAGCGCTGATTCCCTCTCATGACTGAGAGACCTAACAAAGTATGTTGTTTGTCACAGTGTATTTGGTAGAGTATATATGTTTATGTTCACTGTGACTGTGTCCAAAAGAGACAGGAAAACCTAGGTGTGCAGCTGTTCTGTGACCTTCAAACTTGTCTGCACTGGGGTGGCTGGTCAATGCTCTCAGAGTGGACAACAGTGAGATCATGAGAAACTGCACGGTCCCATGAGTAAACAATTAGAGATCTGGCATAAAGCTAGTTGTTTTTCTAAGGGTATAAAAATGGGACCCTTTTGTGGCCATGAGAGAAGCCTCACCTATGGGTGGATGCACTGTGTAGAGCTTTTCCCAATTACCTGAGACTCCTGGCATTGGCTGCAGTGGGGTTTCCCAGCTGAAGGTGTGGGCCTGCATGATGATTTAGTGGTAATTGGTAATGTGTTTCTTCTTAATCTATTCTCTCTATCCAGTAATGATTTAATGTATTGCTAATTTTCTTCGGTACTTTACTTATATACCTATATCTCTGATTTGCTTTATTGTACTTATTCACTATATATAAAGAGATATTTACCTAATTCACATTAGTGTGTTTGCTTTTAGTGTGCTTGTTTAATGAACTCTGCATATTATATAGCTAGTGTGCAGTCACTTTGTGACGTACCTGTCTGTTAGCAGAACAGAGCTTTGGACGTATATGTGACAATGCCTGTAAAAGCAAAAAAACCCACAACCCCAATCCACTGCCATCTCCATCTCCCCCACAAAAAAACCCTCAAAACCAAAGCAAAACAAAATAAAAAAAAAACAAACCAAAACCAAGTAGAAGAAAAATGCAGTGAACCTTCCCCAAGAACATGTCTGTATCTAAGCTCAGGCTGGAAAAACTGGTTTTTGTACTACACTCTGAGCACAGCTCTTGTATACACATTCTCACATATTTGCTGAGGACTAAATCCGCTTTCTTAAGGGGCAAGAATAAAAATTCCTCCTTCATGAGCAGCAAGTGTGGTGGCAAATATCATAACCATTTTGCTGTAAAACCCACAAATAAGGGAATAGATGCAGCATCATGGTGACTTTGACACAGAAAATACTAAGGATTTTTTATTGTGCTGGTGTTCTTTGCATACTGTTTCACCCTTTGATGTTAAGCATGCACAAGGAGAAGCCTAACAGAATAACACTGGATGTTTTTTTCTTTCCATCTGTAAATATTTGTATTTGTGGTCTATATCTGACAGTTTTAACTGTGACAAGTCACAAGGCCTCTTTTGCATAGTCAAACAGGCCTTCTGGATCACTAGACCCATCCCCTGTGTCACAGTTGAATGTAGCAGAACCAATCGGGGGAAAAAAGGGCACGTACAGCTACAGGTATAGAATCATTGGTGGTAATTTACCAGCAGTTTTGAGATAGCATTAATAGAATGATCATGATCTCTGAGCAGTTCCTCTTTGAGAGGTGTCACTTGTGATTATAATTATATACTCCCATCAGTTAATGGCTATTTGTAGAATTGCAGAGCAGTATGGGTAGCAAAGGTCCTCAGGAGGTCACTCCAACTCCCTATTTAAAGCAAAGCCACTCAGATTCAGCTTATAAACAGCTTGTGTCCCTCTGCATAGCACAGGCTGAGAAGCAGCCTTGGTATGTGTTTAAACCGAAGTAGAACACTTGGTCTTGACAAAAACTTGTAACTTGTGATTAAAGTAGTTTTGTGTCTGCTCTTATTGACTAAAAATGTGTGGGATAAACTTGGGGCATTCATGTGTTTTATATAATGCAAGCATTGCATTTGCCTCCAAGTTTTGCATGTAATACATCTTTTCAGCTTGGAATTGAAGGCAATGCTAGCAATATATGAAACAAATGAATGCCTGAATTTTATCTCACATGGACCAGAAGTATCCACCTGTTGAGTTACCTACATAATCTCACTGCTGTGAATCGGATTTCAAATATGAAAACACAGTGAAGCAAACTATAGCATCCCCCTGCATATTAGAATTTGTTGAGATGAAACTGAAGAAATTACTATGAATATAGATAAGTTCCTGTACCTATTCCAAGAGAAATAAAAGCTTAGCTTTTGTATTTCCCAGCTGTTTTGAGCCAGCTCCTTTAGCTCTAGTCAGGAACCCTTCATCCAGGAAGCATGATATCTTTTATGTACTTTGCATGTACTGGATAGCATACATTGCAGTTCAAACAAAAACTGGCTCTAACAGACCTTTGAAGCATCTTTGGCAGTTACATGTTTATATATAAAATGGTCCTCAATCGTATGGGTTTGGAAGCACCCACCAATTGTAATGCTAACAGCAGCCACAGGTGATTCTGTTCAGATACTTCAATATGTTTCAACAGCATCCTAATCTGAATTGTTTTTATTTTCCAGTGCTCATGTGCACTAAAAATGGCTTAAATGGTTAGCACAGCAGCCTGAGGTATGATTGTGGGTAAACACAGGTCAGCCCAACAGGACAGCATTTACTCTGTTCTCAAGAAATACCACAGAGGAGAATTGTAAGAAACGAGAAAGCCATCATTGGAAGAGAATTATGATCAAATCCCAAATATGAGAAAGCTCTTTAAAACTTCCATTCATTTCACTATTTTAATAATGTAAGTTGCAGAAGTATTAAGAGAAATCCCTCTGCAGTAATTAAAGCAAGGAAAATGCCAGCAGGCGCAAAATTGGGGCAGGGGGAAGGAGGGAGGAGGGAGGAGGTTTGTGTAAGATAAAACATAACAAAAATCAGGCAATGCAGAGAAGAAAATGCAGTGAATAGCCAGCCCAGCTTTTCTTTTGTGCAACTGCCAAATCTGAGGTGGTGTCACATGCTGCCCTTGGCAGCAACTTTGCTTCAGAAAGTTGTTTTCACTTCGGATCATTTCAAAACTGTGTCTATGACAAACTGTGGTGTGGGGGACGAGTACAGCTGGCTTGGGCAAAAGATGTCAGACAGATGTGGCCATTTCTTACAGTGGTTTTGCCACTGAGGAGAATATAATATATAAGCATGTCCTGAAAAAAATGTCTGTGCAGGGACTGAACTATTTTTAGCAGCTTAAACAATGCTTAATCGCTGTATAGGCAACCTTACTCATAATTAAATTGGGCTTAATTTTGTTTCGTCTAAATTACAGTGAAGGTGAATTAAGACACATGAAATAAACTATTTAAATTCTGAATTAAACCATCTACATAGTTTTATGCAATTTAATCAATGCCTTTCAAACTCACAGACTTAAATTAGTTAGCTTTTCTATCATTCTGAAGGCAATTTGATGGCAGTTGTGTGATGGCAATTTGAGTCTGAAAACTCTTGTGGGGTGCAATTCTGGGGAGTACAAAGGCAGTATCTTTCTAAAATCACATTAGCTAAATTTAAATAGTTCATCCATTTTCTTGACAGACAAAGGTCAGCTTGAACAAAGCATGAACAAAGTTGTTCTGAGCTGACAGAAAGTGTTCTTTTTCACCTGGAGAAAATGACCGGTGGAAGTTCTTGTGTTCACACCAAGTGCAAAGCTTGATAATGAATTTTGTCATAGTTTAGAGGCTGAATGGAATTCTATTAGCAAGGCTGATTATTTTATTGGCAATGTTTCAGTTAGAAGCTAAGAGATCAATGTAAGAAAGTATAAAGAGTAAAACTGTTTTGAGTCCTTTGGAACTGAACTGACTTTATACTTCAGTTTTAGATTTAAAAGAAGTATCTGTGACTCAATTATGTTCTCAAGAAATGCAGAGACCTCTGTTTTCAGAGGTATGAGGATTAATATAATAAAACATTTCTTTTTTTAGTTTATACTGTAATATAGATTTCTCTTTTATATAGGTCTTTGTTTTAATCAGATAGGTTTTCTGATTTTATATAATGTAGTAAAATTTAAATTTCTTCCAATAATCTCTGCCTGACCCTGCCTCCTTTCCTTACCTATTTTATATGGTAATCAGAGTCTAATTGCTTCTTTATCAGCACAGTGGTCATTTTATCTTTCTTTATTTCATTCCTCCTTTTGCCCTGAATGTATTCTAGCATTTATAGGACATTTACTTAACAAGTTGAAGGGAAGAAAATGGAATTAGTACTATGATACAAGCTTCCATGGGGACCCTTGAGAAATTTGTCCATGTGCTAAACTCATTGCTCTGCTCATGTTTCTCTTGCCTGAGAGAACTACATTAAGGTCTAGTCAATGTCATTACAATGTCTGTCTTTATTAGAAAATACCAAGAGAAGATGATTTAAGTGAGAAACTTGGTAAATTATTGTAAGAACAACTTGAACTTTTTGACAAGTGTTATTTTAAGGGACCCAAAACCAAGTTATGAATTCTTCAACTGTGGTATTGTTCTGTGCTGGAGCACTGGAGATAGAGCATTTGGGGGTATTAACAGTTACAACTGAAATAATTTGCAGTGTACTGAATTCTCACTCAGAATGAACTATAAATTTGGAATACATGTTTTTGAGCATCAGTCCATTCTTACAATCTATTCTTCAGCTATGACTTGAGTTCCACCATATGTCTGAATAGGAAACTAGAAATACCTTGCTTGTTTGCCAGCATTCTTGATCCTTTTGAAGGAATTAAAAGGTGAGAGTGCCACTTTTCTTATGGGGGAGATGCACAGGCTTCTCAGAGCAGGTAGGAACAAAAGGTAATTGTACATTTTAACCCTCCGGAAGATGCTGGTCTGGCTTATATTCCTCACTCCAGCAAATATCCTGACTTTTCTTGAAGTGGAATTACACCAAGCATTTCTTTTGTAAGGTTGTGGGGATATAATTGTAAAGATTTAGGAAGCATTTTGTAATTAAGCTTTTCAGTCAGTCACTTTGTTGTTAGAAATATTTGTGACATGCATGTAAATGTTCGGTGTCTGTAGGTGAGGACAGTATTAATACTATTTGCACATTCCGTGGAAAAACCCTGGGACATTTTACAGACCCACAGTCCTCACAGTGTTTCTGGGAGTAATGAAATGTATGTGGACATCAGTTTTCAGCAAAGTTTTGCTTAAGCCAGTGATTAATAACTGGGGTTTTGAATATTATCTCACAGTGATAGAGACTTTTATTTTGCAGAAATGTTTGTCCTTTTCCCAAATGAGAAAGCTCTTTCAAGAAGGTATTTTCCGAAATTCATCATGTAAATTGTGGTTTTCTGAGATGTTTTCTAAACTATAAGCATCTCATGGAAGCTTTTACAGGTTTTTACACCTTCAGAAAGGTTACATTTCCGTTTAATAGGTGTACATACTAGAGTTCAGTAGATGCAGTCATCAGAATACTAAGAACAGAACAGGGAATTCCTCGACAGTAATCTGTTTTTTCTTAGAAGGAATTACTTCATTAATTAAACAGCAAAACCTATGTTCTGTGTAATCTCTTCCTCTTCTTGACTGCTTTCACCCTTCTCATGTTGGAAATAAATTCAAAACTGTCTTGAAAGCTGCATATTGTAGCTCATCTAAACACCATTGTGCAGTCTTAATGGGGCCCACACTGTGTAGCTGCATGTCTCTGATAAAAGCCACTACATCTCTTGTAAGGATGTCTCTTATCATAAGGCATTACCTGCTAACAGTTTTTGGTTAGGGTTTCCTTACTTAGCAAACCCATTACAGTTAAGGTGTTAAGCCGCTGGGTTTTGTTGCTTTTCCACCTGCATCACCACGACTGGAAGGGAAGAAAAGAGAAATTAAACTAGGAAGAAGGAAGATATGAGGGTGTTTTTCCCTAGACAATAGAAATCATAAAAAAGAATGATTAATTCCTCACTTTTTTACAGATTTCTGATTCACATTACTTCAGTTAAGATTTCCCACTGTGTATGTTACTTCAAAGTAACAGCATTCATATGCTGGATATGGTATTCCTACCAATGATATTTTCTTTTGACATATGCAGTATTCACAAATACCCAGTGACTAAGGTATCCCAAGCACATGACAGTTGTGATTTAGGAAAATAGATACCAAACTCAAAGGAGGAGGTTGCAGTTATGGTTCTTATACATCAGACCAATCTCCCTCCAACCTGGCAGTGGTTGATTTAGAGGTAGGACTTAAATTTCAGACCTTTCCTTGATGTTTCCAGTAAATATTCTTTTTCCCTAATACTAAATGTTTTCTGTCTATATCAGCAAGTTTGGTTTTTAATGCATCAGATATGAATATAGTTGGCTTGACCAATCTGAAAACATTTAAAAATGTTTATGACTTTTTGACCATATCAGAGTACTTCAACTTGCTGATAATTTTTCTCTTGGGAACCATTTTCTTCCTAGTAATGAAGCCCAGGATTTGTGTCACTCATTTCTCTTTATATCATCCTAACAGCTGAGAGAAAAGGAAGCTGTCACTAGGTGATAGACTTCTGCCAGACTTGACTGCCAGTTGAGTCTGCAATGTGCTTCTGTGCATTTCCCCCCCACTGTGTTTTTACCTAACATTTCGTAAGCGTCATTTTGATGGAGTAAACTTTAGCGTCTGTGTTGAATCTGTAGTTATAATGCCAGATTACATCTGTGATCTTTGAGGCAGTACCTTTTGTACAAATGCTTTCCTCACTACAGTTCAATCTGCAGTGGATTATTTGCAGGTATCCTGATTGCTGTTCAAGAATCATTCATTCCAGTCTCAACCTGACTCCATCCCTCTATCACCTCCAGATTTAATGAAATAATTCACTGGAGAAGAACTTGGACACTTACCACAGAGATTTGGTGCTTTTCATCCTTTCAAACTATCAGCGAAGGGAGTCTGAAAATTATTTTAATGCAGCAGTCCTGACATAAGACAGCAAATTGTTGTTTCTGTCATTTGACAATCAAAATGTATGTTTGGCTAACCAGCTGCAGACCACCCAAGTCTAATGGATAGTGATGCAGACATTCACCTAAAATATGGGTTAGTCTTGTTATTTGGAGATCTTTAAGGGAAAATGCAGCTAAGTATAGAGGAAGGCATCCTCATAAAGTACCTGTGAAATTCAGTCCTCAATATCAGAGCATTTTTCTGAATCAGAACTTAGACTGTCTTTTTGAATGGTTTTATAAGAAGCATGAGAGTCTTTGCTAAAATTGATAGTTAGATAATTGTTTGGAAACCATAGTTTATGCTCCCACAGGTTTTCCATTGATATATGCTGGGTTTAGATTTAGGGGCTGAATTAGTAGATAATATCTAAATCTATAACACATAAGTATAAAAATGCTGTTTCTTGTCTCTCTTTTTCTTGTACGCACTTATATTTTCATTAATTCTGATCTAGTACTTTAAAAATACAGTTTAAAGTTGATCCACAGCAGCACAGTTTTATTTTAACTTTTAAATATCTCATTTTAAACAATTTCATTTCAACTTTTGAGTAACTTGCTGATAGCTTCCCCGGTGTTAATGCAGTGTTTGCATGTAGGATGTATAAGACATTTTGTGTTTATCATTTAAAACGAGTTTGTGAACCAAGTTCTGTCTGGATGTGATCTGTAGTACTGAAAAAGGATTTAGAAGTGAATTTGCATTTTGTTGTGCAGAAGTAGAGGGAAAGTGCCAGCTGCACAGCCATTCCACCTGCATCTCAGAGACTCATCGAATTACTCTGATAGTTGGAAAATTCAGCATCATCCCCTTAGCTCCTGTATACTGACCTTAGAAAGTGTGATCATAGTGCCAAGCCATTCAGATTTATTTCAGCAACAAGTCATGAGCATTTTGTATTCTCTCTGCCTTTGGCAGCACAGAAAGGAAAGGGTGACTATAGCTGCCTTTTCCTTCCCCTTTGGATGGATAATTTTAATATGCAAAGAACAAACCCAATGCTATTTGTGCTTGAATTTGTTTTTCATTCAGGGAAAGTACTGCCTATGACTCCTTATGTTGTAACAAACTTTCTGGACTAGTTCATCTGGGTACATCAATTTGATGTTAAATTACTACGGACGGCAGCATTTATAATAAGATACTGGAGATACATGATAAATTATTACTATCATGTTGTTTTTTCTCTTATAGTGAACATACTGTACTTATTTATTTTTAATTCATGCTGTTTGCATTTTCATTACATGTTTGGAGATTAGAAGAATAGTGATATTTGAGGAACTGTTTGGACTATTAAACTGATTTGGGTATTAATAACTAAGACTGGGTGAATATATTATAGAATATAATTATATATATGTAGTATAGAAGCCAACACAAAATAAATCAGTGGTAGCTTTAATATCTGCATCAGTGGAGCCAGGACTTCATATGTGACAGATAAGAGACCAACATTTTAACTAGAAAAATGGTTTGTGAGCTGAAGGTGAATTAGAAGTACATTTTGGTTAATGTGAACTTTACAAACTAAATGGAGGAATTGCTGTAGTTTCTTATTAAATGTTTAAAAATACAGATATAATAAGCTTTCAAGTTTTGTTTCCCATTACAGCAAGTAAATGTCTGTGAACAGTTTACATAGAGAAGAAACTGGGCATTAGATCAATTTGCAACTCCTTTCAAGGGCACCTTTGAGGATTCAGGCTTTGCCTTGTTACTTGCCACTGTAAAAAGTAGGCTTTGGCATGGAATCTTCTTGCTTACAATCTGAGGTGGGTGTTAACAAATCCACTGAAATTCATTACTCCCAAGACTTTCTATAAGGGAATAGATGATGCTTGTGAAGTAGTAGGGAATATCCACTGTGTTCTCTGTGAGAGCAGGTCTAGACTGATTTGGGAAATGCTGGAATTTTCCTGTTAGGATTGTTTGGTAAGGGAAGAGAAAAACAAAGGAAGCAGCAGAGTCACATTATCTCCCAGGGTTGATCCTGACCTAGTCCAGGATTACTGGACTCCTTACTTAGAATTTTGTTCAGAGATAGAAAGTAGGTCAGAACTAGTTAAAAAATAGGTTATTTTCTTGTTCCCAAATCACTTAAATTTAGACTCCTTTTCTGTAGTATACCAGCTGTTATAAAAAGGGCTGTCTCTTTGTTTAAGAAGAAAATTCAGTCTTTCTCTCCTAGCACTCTCAGGTCTGATATTATTCTGCCATGACATAAAATCTTCCATTTTTTGCTGGACGAGTAAAGCAAATTCTCCAACTTCCATCAGAGCATGTGCATGAATGCTGGCATATCTAATATTTGACACATTTGTTAAAAACAAAGTAGCAGATGTTACCTTACCCACATATATTAGTTCATTAGAGAGCACATTTATTTCATTTTAATTTTAATGTTAACTCCTACGTGCACTTTTGCTGCTAACAGAAAAGCCAAAATGGCCTAAAAGCTAGTGATTTATGCTCCATATTATGCGGTGTTAGATGTTGGGTTGTTTTTTTGTGATTTTTTTTTTTTCCATAAGGCAGTGGGGCTACTTTTGCCTTAACTCAAAGCCAAATAGTATCCTGGAACGTAACCTCATAGAAACATAGACTGGTTTGGATTGGAAGGGACCTTAAAGTTCATCCAGTTCCAACCTCCTGCCACAAGCAGGGACACCTTCCACTAGACCAGGCTGCTCCAAGCCCTGTTCAACCTGGTCTTGAACATCTCCTTCTTAAACTGGATTTGCTTACAACATAGAGTGATGAAATGCATTTGTACATTTGTTATGTATATAAAAAAAATGTTCAGAAAGAAGAACAGAAGGAAGCTTTGGGCAAGAAGCTGGACTAGATAACCTCCTGAGGTCCTTCCCATCCTGAGTTATCCCGTGGTCTATGTGAGGTGGCTTACAAATACTAGTGCCACAGGGAAACAATGAATTAGTGATTCACTTCCGCATCAAAGTTTGGTTCAAGCCATCCGTGAAATGAGTTCATTGGTCTTAGCCTGAAGGCACAGCTTTGATCCTGCAAGATGCTCTGCTGAGGTAGTCATCTGTAGAGCTTCCCCAAATGTAGCTAGTCACCCCTCTGCACCTACGGCAATCCAGACATTAACTGTGCGAGTTTTAAACTCATTATACTTAGAGCTTCTATCTGACCTTAAGCCAGTTCTTGAGGAATTAATTGTTAGTGTGTTATTAGGGCTCCTGACCCTGTCTTACACCCAAGAACAATTATTTGGTTTCTGGGCTTGGAAATCCAATGATGGCCACAATCTTTTGGAGGAAGTTATACCTATAAGATAGTTGTTTAAATAAGCTCCCTTTGGAAGGTAATGCACTTACAGGAATAGAAACCCTGACTCTGCTTGATGAGATATATCTGTATTTTATGTTTAAAATATCTTTGTGACTTGTCCATCTACATCTTTACTGATAGAAAAATCTATTGGGAGCAAAGTAATAATAAAAAATCAGCTTCACCACAAGTTAGTCCTTCAGTGAATTAATAATAAACCAAACACTGTATTTGTACTTTGTACAGTAAAGCTGTAATGAAACTGAAGTAAGCAAATGATTGCAAAGTGAAGAAAGGATATTAACCTTGTGATACACAAGATACTCTTGCAACTCCTTGTGTAGGCAGTGACTTTAGAAACAAGCTAGCATCGTATATTGGGTGCAACAGAGAAATTCCAGGGTTAGAATTCTGTGAAATGCAGAACAAAGTAACCATGGAAATTAGTTTCTACATAATTTCTCAAAATAAAAATATTTAATTATTTCAGGACTACAGCTGATGATGCTTCTTCAGGAGGTGCATCTTCTCCTACATCAGCAGTAGGGACAAAAATAAGCCGCCTTATCATTGGTATCTTTTATTTCACCTTTGGTTGATTTAGATAGTTCTTGACCAAACTGTTCTATAACCTGAAAATATTTTAACATCCTGTAAACTGAAATTGAAATTCAGGTAAAAAAATACTGTATTAAGAAACAGGGGAATGTCTGTATTTCTAATTTGAAACTGAAAATGGTTTTCTTTACTAGTTAGAAATGAAAATTCTATGAGATTTTTTTTTTTACAAAAAAGAGAAAAATGGGTAATATAAAGCTGCAGTTTTAACCTGTAGCCAAAGAATGAAGAAAAACAATTGACAATCTGTTCAGCAGTATTTGAAACAAAAGAAAAAATCTTATTCTTTCTATTCTTTTTGCAACGAACTGAAGGAAAAACCTTCTATGGACCTGCGAGTGATAGAAGGTACCTAAACAAGTTTTAGAAACCATCACCAGTTTCTGTATAATAACTGTAACTGCTTACTATCAGTCTTTTCCCAGGAAGAGACTGTATTTTTTTCCTCAAGTAGTAATTTTGAGAACACGACTACAGTTCAACATACTATTTTGCATTAGAGTGTACGGTTCATCCTATTAATGTTCTCTCTTCATTCTTTTAATCGCAGTTTTATATTTTTATCTATATTCTAATTTTCATGGAATTAGACATGCTAATCCATCCTTTAATAATTTAATAATTTAATAATAAACATTTTGCTTCTTTCAGGATAGGAGTAAATTTTAGTGCGTTTTCATATATCTTTGTTCTGCATTTTCTGAAGTCTTTGTTCTGCATTTTCTGAAGTTTGTGTTGCAGGTTGATATTTTTGAGTAAATGCATATATCTCTAACTCTATAGATGTGTATCATAACATGCATATTGAGGATCAGTGGAACCTCAGTGTAGTCTTACACGTCCTCAGGCATTATTTCTTTCAGAACTGATTTTTATTCCTGTGGCTACAGGGTAATAAAAAACATTAAATGGATGTCTTAGTGACTACTGGTAGTAGAGCAGCTCCTGGAACTATTGGGATGTTTTCCCTTGCAGAAGGGAATTGAGTATGGGATAATTCCCTGAGCCAGTGCCATGATCACCTGCTCAGTTCTTGCCAATATTGCAGAAATGTCTTAGCCAGCTCCTTAGCCCTGGTTTTGAATACACTTCTGTCCCAGAGAGAAGTGTGCTAAATTAACAAAGGGCAATAAACCTCTTGTCTTCCAGTCATCTGATACTCCCCTCCACCAGCATTAATCACTGTAGTAGGAGTTATGAAGCTAAAAGGGAAGCCACATGGGTGTATATTAAATGGAATGCAGGACTTTCAATAGTATGTCAGACCTGTTGGCCTAGTGTCAGCTGCAGCCATGTTTGCCACAAAGTACAAGAAACCTATTGTGAGCCATTGGGTAGTCAGCTCTCAGGATAATAGTGCTTTCTGTCCTGAGACTAATTATTTTATATCTGGAAGTATCAGAGCTTGTATCCCTTTATTTTCTCTTTAGTTGGCATGCCTCATTAGAAACAGAAACTATGTGTCAACTACATGATACAGTTAATGCTTTCTCCCCCCGGAGTTCGTGCTGGTATGTTCTAGGGTTTTTTCATTAATTGCTTTAGAAATACTGATATATAAGGAATTAAAACCTAATTCAGCAAGGTGCTTAAGCAAGTACTATCTTACATATTTATAGTCACAGTAATATTGGCCAGAGTGCTCATAGGCTTAATATCTTGTACTAAAGCTAAAAGGTTTTAAAACCCCTTTTATGATAAGAACCATGCTTAGGATGCAGAATCTTCTGATGCATGTTGCTACAGCAATTCCTGGCATTATATCACCATCTTCTGTGCCATAGGTTCACATGTTCACATGTGAGTTGACAGAGAAGGATGTGCATGCACTTCTTGCCTTTCTCAGCTGACAGACGGGCATCTCTTGTTAAGCTTCTGTTGCAAGCGACATCTGTGGAATGGTTGAGGTTGACAGCTTGGGGCAGTAATGTCTTAAGCTTCAAAATTCCTCCGAGGATACTTCAGTACTTAGAGAACTACCAGGGAAAAGTACAAGTGAACAAAGAGCTGCATATTAGAGGACTGCTGTGCGAGGAACACCTTCCCATATTTTTTGGACCCTCGTTTTAGACACCCATCACAGCAACATGCACTTGCAGTTTGAATGTGCCTTTTACCCACTGCTTAGGCTCACACAAGCGTGTTATGATAAATCTGGTCTTCAGGATCTAGCCCAGGAAAAGTGTGCCAGGACATTAGATTGCTCATTAATATGGTTTAAGTATGGGATTCAAGTAACTCCGTAAGTATTGGATGTTGTATTTCCCTTTTTAAGTTGCACTGCTGATCTACAGTCCCACTTAAAATTTGAAGCTTTTTTTTTTTTTTTTTAATCATATTCATTTTCTGCATTTCACTTGCTTGTGCAGTGAGGGGATTTTGCATGTTTATTTTTGAAGGAAAAATGTGATAAGAGTTGATAGAGACCACTGTTCTCTTCCACAAAGGGGTAGGTGGCAACATAGTTCTCGGTGATTAAAACTTAAGACATAGTATTACAGGCTATAGAAGATAATGACCCATTAGAAAATGTTTCAAGATACAAAGATTCTACCTTTTCCTGATGCCTCACTAATTGAGGTGGATCAGCCCCCTGAGGCTGAAGCAGACAGATTGTCTTCACAATGGACAGACTCCCTATTGAGTATCCACACAAAGAGCTGCTGGGCCATTAAGTCTAGCAAGGTTCATTAATGGTGAGGTGAAATCTGAAGTACCTTTGAGAAAAATTAAAAGAAAATTACATGGCAGCTAAAGGATGTGAGATAATGGAACTTGGTTGTCTTCATTAACACCTAATTCAGCTTTCTGTTGGTGTTGACTTGGGCAAAGATCCTTCCTGGTGAAATGCTAGTTTTGGGTGAACTTCAGATATGCTAAAAATGGTCAACCAAGTATATGTCAAGGATACATTCTGCTCAAAAGGGACAATAGCTGGAGAAGGAAACCTAGAGAGTTCAAAGCAATGTTGAAACTGTCTCTAGAGGCAAGAACCTCTGAAACAGGATACTGGTGTAAAGATTAGAAGAGTGATTGTTGTTTATATGAAAACTGGCACAACCGCATGCTAATCTGTAGTAGGGTGTTGAAATTACTCATCCCTCAGTATTTTTCATAAACTTTTATTCAAGTCTGTCTATTCTCTACAGTATTTCCCTATTGTAACATGCCTATATTTTAGTGATCTTGCTATTATAGCAACTTGTAACTAAGACAGTTTAAGAGGCAGTCTATCATCAAAAGCCATCCAGAAGATTTACTGTTGCACTGAGCAAGTGTAAGCCATTTATTGCACTTACTGGAGTTTTAGTTCAGCATTCTGAAAATGAAAGGCACTGATGCTGTTGTGGTATGAATCTCTTCTGGCGGTACTGACTGAGGGCCAGTCACTACTAAAATTGCTGGAATTGTATCAATATTGCCATGCTGAGTTTGTGTCACAACATTAATTTAATTTTTTTTCTGTTGTTAAGCCCCCATTTGCAAATAGTTCCGTATTCCTTGTGTAAGAGAAGAAAGTCTGGGAGTCTTGGCAGTGACAGAAGGCTCTCGGGCACCTGAGGGGTGAATTGTGTCCAGCAGTGACCAGCATCTGAGCTGGCTTGCAGAAGGGAAGAGTGTATGTGAGAACATCCCCAAGCCACTTCAGCAAAGCAGTGTGTTGTACTTAGAAAAGGGACTTGGCACTTTAGTTAGAGGGATCACTTCAGCTGAAACTTTCTTCTGTGTTTTATTGATGCTGTCTGTCATTTAAAAGCCACAAAGACAGGCTAATACCAATTTCTACAGATTCTATTTTGATTTGTTTTTTCTTTTAACTTTTATGCTTATCACTAGAAATGCATGGCATGAGGGTAGGAGAGGGTTTGAGCACTGGAATGTAGCTCCTAGTATGCATAGAGTCCTGTAAATGTTAAGCTGGACTATGGTTTTGGATAAGTAATGTATGATTTGTTTTTCAAAGAGAGCTTCTCTTTTCCGAGTCTTCTCTGAGTATTTGAAACCAAGTCAATCCTAACTTTGAAATAGGCTGCAGTGTAACTTGTAATAACCTGTTGTAAATACATTACTGATAAACTATCCATAAACCATTCCCATTTGTATGTGCATTATGCATTTTTCTAGCAATTTTAAGAGTTATGAAAGGCGTGAGGTTTCAATTACAACATTATAGTCATGCACACATCACCTCACATACTGTTGCTTCCGTCTTCCTGTCAGAAGCATGCTCTATTTTCCACGGGATTGCATTAGTATCTCAGGCTATCTCACTTTGCTTTTAAAATTATTACTTAAATCTAGTTTCCTGTTCCTTCTTTATATTGTTCTGCCTTTGATCATATCTATATCTGGGGAAAAAGTGGAGTAGGAAAGATAGCGATTTAATTAGTGGTGATGGCTGGAGGGAATAACTGTCATCACCAGAATGAATGGCTGCTTTCCCATTGTGGCAGCAGAACTAGCAAAATTGTATCACCCAATTTATCTACCTGTTATTCCACTCTGGGCATTCCCATATGTGTTCATCATATACTTACCAGGTGATTGATTAGTCTGCAGCAAGACTACTGAACCTGTTCACAAATGTTTGCAGTTTTTCCATTTGCAGCTCTTCCGTTTTGTCACATCTTGTTTTCTTTAACTTGGACTCCAGAGAGATCTGTATAACATCAATGTGCTTATGCAGATTAGTTTTGCTGTTAATGCACAAGTCCTGTAAGTGATGTGTCCTCCTTCCATTATGACTAAACTGCTGAATTGTTTTCAGTGAATTAAAAGAGCTCTGCTGTTGCTTTCTCTTCAATAGGGATGTACAGTTCTAATTTCCTGTAAGAGAAGCTGTTTATTAAAAAATCTGTCCGTTCATTACTTGTGCTTCTGAAGATGGAGCAACTTCATATGCAGAACGTAATTAGCACTTGGGATTGTTTTGATCTTCTTTTCTCTAGGTAAAATGTTCACTAATAGAAGTTTTCTACTGGTGAGAAAAACTTCTCTTTTAGACTCTCAGCATCAAAGCCCAAGTGAATTTCACTTTTCAGCTAGGTTTTCAGTGCAGTGCAAATAATTTGAAATACCTCTCTCAAACACTACTTCTTATGCTAATTTTGCCTGGGGTTATTGGGGGGAGGTAGCATGAAATGCAAAATATTTCACGAATAAATTAAGTAACTGAAGCATAGAACTTCAGTTTGAGGGCTTTATAGAAATGTAACATGCTGAAAAAAATCATCTACTTCCTGCGCATTAAGATATAGAGAAGAGAATGGAAATATCTGTCATTTGAATGGCTGCAAGCAACTAAGAAAAGGTTTCTTGTGGAAATCTGTCATCTGTTTCTGGTATTTTGAGGTGATTGCATTAGGCAATCTGAGGTAGTTCCTTCCATCGCTGGTCTGCTCATTATGCCTCCATTTTCACACCTTCAAAAACCTAGGAAAGAGGACCCTTTTCCATGCTGGGGTTCTAGATTAGCTTCAGCTTCACGAAGAATGCAGATTAGGATGTGGTCCGCATAGTAGTAATGACAGACTCATTCTTTTGAAAACTGGATACACATTTTGTCTATTACTGGTAACAAATCTGAAGTAATAATGCTTTGAAAACTGGATACACATTTTATCTATTACTGGTAATAAATCTGAAGTAATAATGCTTTGAAAACCCAATTGCATTTTCAGCTGCTATGTTGTAATGCTCTATTTACTTTTTCTCTAATATCACATTTCCGTCTTGTTTATACACGTGTCAGTTAAGAACTGAAGAAATGATGAGTATAGTGTGATAATCAGTCAGGTTCTGAACATGCGGTAAGTCAAAAACCTTCTTTTTATAAGAGAAATGTTTCTCTTTACTAGACTGTTCTATTCCCCATTCTCTTTGTTCCACCTCATTTATAAAATGACGAACAATCTTCTTTCAGCAGAACAAGAGCAACACAAAGTTTGTTTGAAGCCAGATCCTTTCACAGAATTATAGAATGGTTTGGGTTGGAAAGGATCATCCAGTTCCAACCCTCTGCCACAGGCAGGAGCACATTCCACTAGACCAGGTTGCTCCAAGCCCCATCCAACCTGGCCTTCAGCACCATCAGGGATGGGGCAACCACAGCTTCTCTGGGCAACCTGTGCCAGTGCCTCACCACCCTCTCAATAAATAATTTATTCCTTATATCTAATCTAAATCTCTCCTGTTGTTTTGAACCCATTACCCCTTGTCCTATCACTACAGTCCCTGATAAAGAAGTGTTACATTCATACAATAAAAATACGTGGACCTCGAAACACAAACTCCTGCTCCTGGCTAGTATTTTTGGCTCTGTAGAATATATTTGAGCATGAACAACTATATATCTTCCATTTAACTGTAATCTTGATTTAATTTCACTTGACCTAAGGAGCTGACAGCATTAACCTTCCATATTGATTAACCAGATGGAAAACACTTCTTCACATGATAGTAAGGTGACAGTCTTATATCCAGAGAATAAGTTCTGATGTCTTTAATTTGCTTGCAGATTGAAATGATAAGGTACAGATTATTTAGACCAAAGTTAGTTTATTGTCATTTATTAGTCATTCTTGCTCAGGCCATTAACAAAGACTCCAGACTCAAAGACACAAAAATTGACAGTTTGGTGGAAACATCAAAATAATACAATTAATTGTATTTCCATAGAGGAAGCAAGCAGCTCACACACAAAGTGCATACATACTTTGTGTATATATAAAGTATATGCACACACGTTGTTTACTCCTAAGACTTCCCTCAGATTTGATTTACTGATAATTTAATGAATGCGACAACTGTGTTTCTTTTGAATCTGGGTTTTTCTTCTCTCATTCTGTTTCACGTCTTCCTCAAAGAGGAACAGGTATCTCCAGAGCTAAATGTGTACCTCTGCCTATCTAACTTTCAACCCCCTGGATTTGGAATGAAAAAGAGCACTACCTGATCTAGCTTCATGTTGCAGAATGGTCTGTCTTCCCTGCGTAATACAGAAAGTCTGTAACATGGAAATTAGCAAATGTAATTGAAACAAAAAAAGTCTGAAATGAAGAGAAAGTAAGAATTATAATCCTTAACTTGGTTATTATCACTCTCCCCCTTCTGTTTAAGCCTCTTTGCTGCAATAATCAAAACTGCAGTTGCTTAGTCACTGATAAACCTACATCATAAATTCATTGTTATTTTCCTGCAGGCCCTAGAAGTACCTTTTGACCATCATATAGCTTGTCCAATGATTGACAAGTGTTCTGATAGCTTGTTTCACAGCTTTCTTGCATCTTAGGGGCTGAACTGCTGGAGGCACAAGCTGTGCAGAGAGGAAATCAGGCCTTATCAGTGCTTCCCAAATACTTGTTCATGTTTTTCTTCTTGAGCTTCTGCTTTCCTTTACTGGTTTAATTAATGCTTCTATGTCCCTAGGTTACATACCTGCTGACTTTAAATCTGTTGCCATTTATCTATTATTAAAGTAACATTCTATGCCTGATGACTTGGCTGACAGCTATGGAACTACTGCCAAACTCCCTTTCCCATCAGAGATCCTTGGAAACAAGGACATGAAAGATTTTATTCTATTTTTTTTTTTTTTAATGAAAAGGGATAAAATTTATCTTAATAGTTGAAAGTCTGACATCCTGAAGCTCCTTAGAAGCTAATTAACTTACACTGCATTGACTTGGATATTGTTGTTTCTCCTTTCATTCATGTCAGTTTTGCACTGGAAAAGAGCTTTTCTAGAAGAGCCACTTGACTCTGCTTTTAAAGGTGAAGTTAAGGAAGTTAACTAACGGGCTGGTAATATCTTTAGCCTTAAACCTGTTTCTCTTGATCTGGACATCTTGCTTTGAAGCTTAAACTAAGATCAAGCCAGGAAATCAGTCCATGTGCCAGGCTCCAGACACACAATGTCTATGGCCAGACATAGCCATGAAAGAGATGGAGGCAGACCATGATACAGCTCAGGCAAAGACTAAAAGCCAGTGCTGAGTTGAAATGGAGCTCCTGGTCCCATGGGCAAAGGTTGCAGGTGAAGGCTGGTCAAGGGCATCAAGACTTATCGGTGCTCTTCGGGCAAGACAAAATGATGGCTCCTGCCTACCTTTCAACTTTTCAGCAGCTTCATGTCTGCCTCTAGCAAAGGGCTGGAAGGCAAACTCCCTGAGGAACACTGATCCCTTCTGTGCTTCCTCACCTCATTTCTACAGCTGCATCTTCACAGGGCAGCTGACCAGTGCCCTACAAAGTGTCTTCCACCAACCAGCCTCTAGGGACCACTGCTGCTGGGACAGTGTCACAGTGTCACTGTCTCATCTAATGCCAAGGCACTGCACAGCCCTCTCCTTGGGCTGTCCACAAAATTAGGAGGGAGGGAGAGGTCCTACATGGTGTGCTAGCAGTGAGTGCTTGCTTTCTAACATGTCTGGGTGGCCACGCAGGGGCTGAGAATGCTCATGGGTGGACATTGGGGGCACACAAGTCAGCATGGCTCTGGCACTGACCAAGTTATCATAGTATCACAGTGCTAAGAGGCCCCTCCTGCGGCCAGTTTGTGCTTCCCAACACATACACCAGGGCAGCTTCAGCCAAGGTCATTCCTCAAAAAAAGTTCTCCTGGGGTAATGGTTGACTTGATGATCTTAAAGGTCTTTTCCAACCTGGCTGATTCTGTGCAAAGGAAGCAAAAAGGACTTATGCTTCATACAATACAAAATGTTACAGAATGACTTTCTGCAGGTTTTTGAGGATCCTAAAAATTTACATGTGTAGAAAATGACTGGGAAATGCAATGAAAGGAAAAAAATCACAGAGAATTCTTTAATAGAAAGACATCATACTTGGCTCTGGGAATCCTGAACCTCAAGTGGCTGGAAACCAGAGGAGCACAAGTATGTTTCCCCTGACCTTATACTATACTGAAAATTGCTCCTATTTCTGAGCCTCTCTGCCAATTATGAGAGATAAGATTCAGGGTGATCCTGTACTATTCTTATTTTACTATTGAAATGCTTTTTCCCCTTGACCCTGTCCTTCTGTTGGACTGCTTCAAGATTATCTCCTTGGTTAAACATTTGCTATCTCTAATGCGTCAATAAGATATCATTCCAGATGTATTAGTTCAAACCTTACTCCTATGTAGATGGCACAGGTGTTACTGTTGAGATTTTTATGCCTGATTTGATTTAATCTTTTTAACAATGTTTTGTCCACGTTTAACATTTGAGTGAATAAAATTAAAATTAACCTCATAATTTGAAAACTAAGTTTGGGAGTCCCCTCTCCCATAACATTTCTTGTTTTAAACACAGCAACTTTTGAAAGCATTGAAGTCCAAAAATGATGACTTTGTTGGCAAGATTGGCATCAATTCCTCTTGGTGTTTTGGGTTTTTTTAATAATCTTAGACACTGTAGTGTTCAATTGTAGTTGTATTTATAAGTAGCTTTTATATTTTTGGAAGATGACACTTGGCAAATAATCTGCTATGATCAAAATTGTAACATGTAGAGTCTGAAATACACTGAATAATTCCTTGAACTATTGATATGAAAATGTCTTTGGCTTCCTTTTCCCCCACTATATTTGAATAAGTTGTGAAACTGGATCTCAGAAACGTCTAAATAAGTATTTGTCATTACACAAGGATTTGAATAATATTGCTTTGAATTTGCTTCGAATAATATAAACTGTCATTTCAGTTGGATAATATGAAATGTAATTTTAGTTAACAACTAACTGTACAGTGAATGAATCCACATTTGCCATACAAATAAGCAAGGTAACAGAGACAACTGGACTTAAAAAAAGTAGAAAAATAGAATTTTGAGTCCAATATATTTTCTCCTGTAAATAAAAGCTTTTAAAATCCTTTGATTCTTTTGAAAAGTTTGGTCGTATTTCAGAAAGCTTGAAAGAAGGCTAGATGGATATGAGCTACTTTACTCATTTGTGATGAGTATCCTGTTTAGGTACTACACATGCACTTAGAGACAGTTTCAGATGTTAGTACTGTTATGTCAGGAGCTGGAGTTAATTGTTGCCTAATGGTCGAAACAAGACATTCACGGGGAAATGCCATTTAAGAATAGGTTTTTCAATTCAGGTTGTTAGAAAACTTCAAATTCAACAGTCTCCATTAAACAGGGAAATAAACATCCAAGTTTTCCATCTAATAACTTTCCCTTTTTAAATTTATAAAATTAAACTAAAAATACTTTTAAATTTCTGCAGTAGAAATATTTCAAAATTAAGTAAGTTTTCTAACATACTGAGTCAGAAGTAATTATGTTTCATGAAGCAAATGTCCAAGTCTGCCTTTTTTTAATCTGAATTCAGCTCTTTCTGTGGTGGAAGAGCTGGGACAGTAGTGGAGAAACTGTGTCCAGCTCAGCTAGTCTCTGTAGAAATTTTGCTGTGATGAGTACTGTCATGATAACCAGTATATCCACTGTTGTGGGTTTGCCACTGCAATCTCCAATATTTTTTCTTGGAATGGAGTGAAATTTTTCTTGCTTCTTCAGCTCAGTCTTTGCTGCTGTCTTTTGTTATTAACATTGTCCTAGTGCTCATATAGGAGGAAGACAGTTTTGATTTGTCTAAAGGAATCCAAACTCCAACTGTCTGGTCCATAAGAGATCTTAATTTTGGGAGAAGACAAAGGAGTATCTTTTTCCCATTTGTTTTCATTGTTCATAGTTTGCTACATCTATTCTGGGCTGCTCCTTTCTTTTTGCCATGGTAAGTTTCCCAACATCTCTGTACTGGCTACCAGAGAGGAGGTTGGCTTCTCATTTCAAGCTGTCTCAGATGAGATTTTCTGTTGTCAGGGTTTCATGACAGTTTCTGTTCTGGTTTCTGCCTGTCTTGAGAGTGGAGTGGATCAGGTCGCAGGATGATATGGGAAGGCAGTTCAAGTGGGTCACCTCATGTATTGATCTTTTTGCATTTTCAGCAGCTAATTTTTGAAAAGGTTTAGGCATAATCCTATTGGTCTAGTTTCAGACCCAGGTAATTACATGTTGCTACTCTCTTCGGTTTGCTTAAAATCAGGGCAACACACTGGCAATGGGAGATGAAATTCTTCCCTTTTCTTGTCATAATTTTCAGTTAATAATGAACATGCTGAAGATGTTGCAGGCTTGGATGATGCCTTTTACCGTATGTGACCCAAGTATTAGATTTCTGTCGGCACAAAAGGGTATGCGTTTATGAGGGTTCTGCAATTATTTATCTTCCTAAAAATCACCAGTTCTTCTGAAACAGTTTGGTGTAAGTTTAAGACTGTATTTAAAAGAGGTTTAGGGTTCCACTGTCAGTAATGCTGGATGTCAAGGCTGAGGCACATTGGCAGAATGTAACTGGGAAACAATTTTCTTTCCACGTTGTACTTCAATCTGGCTAGTGTTATAAATCTATTGGTTTAATAATCATTCACACACACACACAATAAAAGGAGGTGTACCTGACTTGATCATTTTCTTTTTAAGTTTTCTGTTTTCTAACTTCAGCTGCTTCTTTTATCTTCACTTTGTCTCTTTATTTATATTCGAGGAAACCTCATTCAAATCCAGTAAGCAATTGCATTGTGGTGTAGCCATGAGTAATACTGCTGTTTACACACACTTAAGATAGCCTATTCCTTGACAGGAAATGATATTATATAGATTGATACTGCCTATTTTTTTTTTTTAAGTCTGCACAACGTACTATCCATCTTCCTAGACATTTATGAAATATCTGACTTCATTGCAACCTCCCATTAAAACTGGAGATGATGCTTTATCCTATGATGTATATTCTGCTAGTGCTTGCAGAGTTGGAGAGTGTATGCAAGCTGCATAAAGTCACTTATAGAAAGATAAAGTATGGCGAGAGAAAATCATGACAAGCTCATCTGTGGATAGTGTGTGGAAGTGAAAACATTTTATTAAAGGCAACCTTTCATCCTTTGAAAACACAGAATACTGAAATTGAGAGGAATCTCATGTATCGAAGCTCTCAGGCTGGTTAGATGACTGTAAGTCAGTCTTGGGGGATGTTAAGACAAGCTGCTTACCTTTATCATCAGAGGCCAAACAAAAAATTAAAAAAAAATCATCTTTTATAACCTGAGTGGACATCAGTTCATGAATTTGAGGTGAGGAAGCTCCCTCAGTAGCTGTAAAATGTTTAAGAAAAATCTCATGCTAAAATGAAAGTCTCTCCAATGCACTTCTTTCCTTTGGCAATATACTCCTTAGCATGCATCAGTCTTACAGGGAATGAAGAGACTGATCATTTTGAATTTATGAAGATCTACTAAGGGATCCCAGATTACCTTGAGTTGCTCAGGCCTTTCAGATCCAACCACTTGTTACCACCAACCACTTTTGTTCCGGTAACTAGGCTTAGCTAATGGTACAGTTTGAAAAAGGCTCTTCACTTTACTCTCCCTTTTTGCAGTCAAACACTTGCTCTCCTTTTTCTTCTTTCCTTTTCAAAATGTTTATTTAGTGGCATTTTATTAAAAAAAAAAAAGGAAAAAGAATGTTTAGTAATATAGGTAAATATACAGTTGTCTTACAACTTTGTAGTTTAATTTAATTAGAATTTAATAAATCTAAATTAAATAGTAATAAATTAATTTAATTAGAAGATAGTGACCACTGGAAAAAGTAAGTTATCCATGTAGAAATGGAAATAACTTAATATGCTAGCTAGGATTTCCTACTGTATATTACTTTAATACTTTATGTAAATAATGAATAAAATTAATACAACATCAGACAGTTCTGTAGACCACAGAATAAAAGATTTTAGGCAATTCTTCCTTTTGTTGAGGCTAGATCAGTTGTTGCAACACAAGCATCTTGCTACAGAAGTCAATATTGAGCAAAACAACTCTACCAGAAACTGAGCTCAGCATGCAGAGAGCAGTTAGTCGTATTGGGTTAAATAATCCAGCAAATTCAGATCCTATCCTTTTGATTTAAATAACTCTGCATGTTTCAAAAAGGTATTTTCTCAGCTAGAATGCAGTGCCATAAGATGCTTAAGAACATGTTTAGCTTTAAGTCCAGAGCCTTTGTCCTTAACTACCAGATAACTGTCAGATATAAGGCATATGCTTAAGTACTTTGCTGGGTAAGAGTCATCAGGTGTGAGCTAATCCTTATGGAGGTCAGCAGGGAAGTATCTATAAGGATTACATCTGGGCATGATTGAAATATTGTTGAAATCTTGTTGAAATAAAAACTTGTGAAGTGCTCCTGCTGGCATCAGTGTTGGAGCATTTTATTAGTTTTGTGTAGAGTTTACAATGATTTTTAAAATAGTAATCCAATCTCTACTTCTCTTAGCAATCTCTATTTCTCTTCAAGAGTCAAGCTTATGTATATAAACTCTTTAAATTATGATTGCCAGCATTACTGAGCAAGTATCACCTCTTTCCCTTTGAAACAGCAGAATAATTGTTTCGCGTTTAAAAAGTGAACCAATTCTGTCGTCTAATGAGATCAATAAGTTATCTCTAAGCTACAGAATAACTTGTAGGGGTGCTTTTTATGTTTTATATATAATTGTTTTCAACCAGGTCTAGATTATTTATAGAATGTGGCTGTCTGTAGATGGTAATAATACAAATAAAAAGAATTATGTCTTTTTTTGGCATATATAGGAGTTTCTCCCACAGTCTGTCAAGGGAGATGGATTCTCACCAGTACAAATGAGACTAAAAGTCCTGTTTAATGATCCTCTTTCAGTACATCTCACAACACCCCTCTAGTAGAGATCTTGCAATTGGTTTAGAAAAGTAAAGACAAGGATTCTCATACAAACAGCAACAGCAGGGCAAAGCATCATCAAAGAAAGCATTGACAGCAGGTAGAAAATTAGTGGCCAAAACTTATTTAAAGTTCTAAACTAGGTAATGATTGCTTTTTTCAGATGCAAGTTTGCAGTCACCTCTGAAGTTTGTATTATTTAAGCCAAAGTATTTCTCATTTAAAAGAGGAAACAGTTTGCCCTAGAAAACAGTATTTTTTTTCTTTCAATTTTTTAGAAAAGGCTATAAGGAATAAAATTAAAATAATTACAGCTACTGCTAATTTGAGTTTCCTAATGTGGGCCTCATTTCTGAATGGTGATCTCACTGGGAAACGAATTAACATGCTTGGATTTTCTCTGTTGCAAATGTGAGGTACTTTCAATTAGATTTTTAAACAGTTTTTCTATTTCATCAATAAAAAATGTGTGTAGGCATGCTGTATAAGTATGACTTTGGGCTATACTTTTCACATGCACATCTGTACTGTTGATATAACTTCAACTTACATTTATTTTATAGTGCTTTTCTCTGTAGTGGGTTAGTAGCAGTAGCCCGGATCGCTGGAGCTTCTCTTAAGAGCAAAGTCTCTTCTATCAGTCTCACTAGTTTTTACCAGTGTCTCTGCTGCAGCCAAGGCTATGATGTAGGCAGCAGCCCAGAACATAAAACCAGCCCCCAAAAGTAAGTACTTGTAGAATTAAACCCTCAGAGTGCATGTGGACAACTAACAACCCCCAAATTATTTTAAACAAGTCATTGATGTAACTGTTGTAACACTGGTTACAGTGGTAGTTATTAAGAATTTTCACATATGTATTATGATCTTGGCTTGGAAAAATAGGAAGAGAAAGACTCTAGGCCATCTTTTCTCATCCTGTCCTTCGTAGGGTGATGGCAACATTTCCTTAAGTACAGTTTAGAGTTGTTTTTAAATTACAAACATAGCAGCACATAAGGTTTCCTTATTTTTTTCTGTTGCATCACTGTAATCTTTCTCAGAGGAGTCTTTGAGTAGATGAGTCCATCTGCTGTGCTGTCAAAAGAATGGGAGGTTATACTTTAACATATTCAGTTATGCTTGGAATGTGTCTTTTGCTTTGGGGATTTGTTTTTGTGTCATTTCTACATAGCAGAGCTGTAGGGTGGCGTCTTTGTGACATTGTTATGCTCTGGCTAATTTATTCTCAAATCCTGCTCTTTCCATAATTTTCTTTTTGTCTGGGAAAGCCCCTGATTTAACTAATGAATCTAGTACTGATTTCTGAACAGCTGCTAATAAGAAGAAAATTGTCTTGATGGTTATTCTTGAGCCTGGAGAATGAGCATACAAGCAAGTTGTTGGGGTTTTTTTATTTTATTTTTTTTCTTACTTTCCAGGATGTTTGGCTTGTTTGGAGAGCTCTCATGTCAAATCCCTTTTATCTGTAATTACAAAGCATTATGATTTCATCTTAGTGCCAAGGGACAGCAAATGACTGCAGGGAATACTGAAAGCCGTTTCATACGCATGGGGCACAGCGTATTTATCTTAAGGCCAACTTCTGGTCACAGTGACATCATTGCCTAATTTCTCAGTGAATTTATCTGTTTGGAGCTTTAACCCTATATATGCTTCCCAGGACTGACTAGAGTTTGTGTATGAGCACTACTGGGAGTCATTGGGAAAATATTCATTTTCTTTCTCCAATGGTATGGCCTGGACTATTTGTCCCAGGGAACTGACAGTCAAATTACAGGTAATTTTTCTCCCCATTTTTAAACTAATACCACAAAACAGAAACTGATTCATTCTAAATGGTGTAGGAAGTCCATTCAGAACAGGGAATTGAAACTATGATCTTTGGAAGCCAAATCTTACTTCTTGGTTCAAAACCTCTCTAACTTACTTCAGTACTCTTCTACTCTTTCAAATACTTTCTTGAAATTCAGAGACTTGATTTATTCAGATTGTAGCTGTGAGCTGACTTGAAGAGGTGGCTTTCTTTCCTCACCTCTGGAAGGAAATGTTATACTGGAGATTGGGATTTTGGCCTTTTAACGACTGTAGCTGACTGCCAGGTAAGGACATGAAAAAAAGAGCTACTGTCAAATACGTGAATGATATTGGTAATACATAATAACACAGTTTGTGCCTCAGGATTCTTTGTTCCAGACAGTCTGCAGTGTGTCTGAGTGTATGCCCTATTAGCTACTATGTAAGTCTGTCTAGGGAACACTATGCATTGATTTGTAAGTGCAGTGTAACCACACTGTATTTTGGGGAAACATCACATTCCTTTATGCTGCTAATTACAGCTTTCATCTGCTGCTAACTGATAAAGAAATGTGAGGAAAACCTCATTCCTAGGGGAACAGACTTTCTGTCCCATCTTTGCTGTGGGCCTTGAAGAAAAAATAATAGAAGAGTTGTAATGGAGCACCTGTGTGATTCTGAGTTACCAGTTGGGCTTAAACCATGACAGTTTTAAAATTCTTGTAGTCCATCTTTCTTCTTCAGAAAGGGTTCAACAATATCTAAATAATTCTTGACAGAATCGGTTCAATGTTTCTTTAAAATCATTTAGCAATGGAAACTCCACAGCCTCTGCATATAATCCATTTCACTGCTTGTCGTTCCACACTGTTCAAAAGGCTTTCTTCTAATACTTGACTAAATCATGCTAACGCCAACTAGATTTTTTTTCCTGTCTCCAGTGGGGTATATCATTTCTCTCTTTTCAGCATCTTTCATAGGTGAAATCATGTCTCTCCATAGCTGTCTTTTCTATAGAATAAAAGGAAGAAATACTCTCTGAAATAACCAAGTTTTATTTTTATCTTGTCTTTTGCTGTCTTCAGTACCTTTGTAGTTTCTAATCATCAGACCATTGCTGTTTCTACATTCTGGAATTCATTTATACATTTCTGGATGCTTTTTCAGTTAAAGCCATACCCATATGAGTAGAGGGATTATATGACATTAGAGTGCAAAAAAAAATGCTTTTTGCAGAAAGTTTCTTAGTCTATCATTTTCTACCTTGTCATTTTTTCATGCCCTCATGTTACTAGCACTTTGCAAATGCTGTAGCTGATCTGCAGTGGTCTGAAATAGCTTGGATCATCCAGACCGTTTGAATTCCAATCACGTCTTACAAGCACTCGCAGTCCAAAATCGTTCCTTTCTGCAGGTGTACTCTGTAGTCTGTCCTCTTAAGTCATGACTGAAAATGCTCATAGGTACTGAACCCCTGGGAAATCTTAATGCAACATTTGCATTTCTCTGATTGCTGTTGTTTGGATATCAGAGCTGGCACCCATCTTACAGTAGTTACATCTAGACAAGCTTGTAAGGGGAAAAGTGGTTTGGGGAGGGCTGCATTGATGCTCGAGAGTTATGTGCAATCTTCCACTGTTACACTTCTGTTCCCACTCAGTCTTTCCTTCTTTTTTCCCCTCATCCTTCTGAACTGAGTTTGTGATTCTTTTTATTTTCCTGGTATCACACATTTACCTTGTAAAACAAGCTAAAGTGAGATCCCTCTCTTTATGTCTGAGGCCTCTTTCCTCACCAACACTTTGATCCCCTTTCCTTCACATTTGCACTATTGTCACAAAAGCTGTGGTCCAAATAGCAGAACTCTGAAACTGCTGTTGGAATCTCTGCCTTATTCAAGTAGAATAATGCTAAAGTCCATTGGAACTTCTGATCAAAACCAGATTTTCTAAGGAGTGGCAGGACATCAGCCTTTTAGAGCACAGTGATGCCCTGGGGAGGAGAGGCCTGGCTGAGTACAATTAGAATCCTGGATGCAGTTACTGACCTTGATGTACTGGAATTGAGCAAATCTTTGAAACTCATTCAGTATTCGCTTCTGTCTGCTGGGTAATACTACTTCAAATGTAAGATTTTTGGAGAAGGGGCTGTATTTCTAAAGTATGCATAGTGCAAGCAGCTTCATACTGCTATTTAAACGCTATTTTTTATTGGTTATTGACTATACTGTGTCTTCTTAGAAAAAAAAATTCCTCTGTATTTGTTAAATATCAATGGACCAGTGTCAACATCAGTGTTTGTATATGCCACTTCTTACCTGTGTCACCAGTGGTGTGAGCAGAGGAGCTGAAGACTTGGAGAGTAGCCCGGGTTGAAAAGGACCTTGAAAGGCTGTCAGGTCCAACCTTTCATGGGATAGGGAGTCCAGATGAGATGATCCGTTTGTGTCTTGAAACTCTCCAGTGATGGGTACTCTACCACATTCCTGGGGAGGTTGTTCCAGTCATTGATCTCACTGTAAAAAAAATTGCTTCTCCCAGTGCAACTTGTGCCCCACTGCCCCTTGTCTTCTCCATGTTGCTCCTGGTGAAGAGAGAGCCTCCATCCTTGTTGTAGCTACCCTTTAAGTACTGGAATACTACAATGAGATCCCCATGAGCCTTGCTTTCTGCAGAGAGAAGAAAACTAACTCAGTATTTTGTCTCCAACAGACATGAACTGTTTTACCCTCTTTTCAGTGACTCTTTGTTACAAATTATATCATCTGTACATAATAACTCTCTTCAGTTGTCTGTTCTGTTGCATAAACAACTGTAGTGTTTGCATTGTTTTCCTCACAGTTTGTTTTCTCTACACCTCTGCTTATTCATACCGATTGTTTACGTAGTAACTGATTACAATAACTTTACTGATTTTTCTCTTCTCTGGTAGTCTGCAACTGATCCTTACCTCTCTGGAAACATGACGGCCAAGGCTTGGTACAGTATTTTAGCTGAGCTTTTATTACATATGAGCAGAGTGGGAAGATAACTTTATGTGATTTTCCTATTTGGCCTGTCTGATTTTCTTGACTCATAGTCAGCTGTATAGTGTTATAATTCCCAGCCGTGTGTTTTCCAGATTTGCTGCCTGAGCTGTTATTCTGAAACTTCTAGGTCTTATGCTATTATTCCTAGCTGTAATATATAACAACTGTATGTATATGATAGTGTACATTATTCCTCAGTGCTCCATCCTGTTTATTTCATACCATCATGTTATATGGTGAACACTTTTTGATTCTTATTTTACTTTCCTTTTATAAGCTGACAGGAGTTACCTGTAAATGTAATACTTTTCCTGCTTGACTTAGACAACAAAATACAAATGGATTTTGATATTTTAAAGTAAACTTTTGAAGAATGCTGCTTGATTCCTCTGTGGTTTATTAGACGATTACTGATAACTATGTAGTTCAATTATGGTCATAACTTACAGTAGGCTAATTTAACCCACATTTCCCAAATTTCTTACAATGATATATATTTCTGTTTGCCATCTGTTTTATTGAAGACCTTACTATTAGAAATGAGCAGCTGACTTTTAAGATGTCTCTGAGTGAATACAGGACAGAAGTCTGCACCTCTGATCAGGATGGTACAGGTGATACTTTCTGTGCTCACCAACAGAGTGCCAAAAGTGCCTTCCTGCTCACACCTCAGTCTGAAGTTTTGGATGAGGAGCCTATAAAACAACTTTCTGGCAACTTTTCCTCCTGTTGCTGAAAGAGTGAGTTGAAAACAGGTAAGAGCAGAAGGCTCCTTTCTCTATCACAGCTTCAAACCTCACATGCAAGAATATGCACAAGGGGCATTAGGATTCTGCATGTATGTGAAATAGTCTCCCAAGGGAAGCAAGTATGTCATACAGCTTGAGAGATTGTACAGCTTGACAATAGTAGAAAACAGGGTATGGAATAGTATGCTAGGAGATAAGATGCTTTTTATTCCCATCTGTGCTTCAGGGGTTGAATTGGCAGCAAATTTAAAAACCTTTACTAGGCAACAGAAAAGATCAAGAAATACAGTATATGCATAGCAGGGCTTTGGCAGGAGATAGTATGTGTCCTGAGTGGATAATGGAAGCAGGTCTGGGGATTAATGCATAGACTTTCCAAATGATTTTTTCTAAGTTCTCATACTGGGTGAGGTTTTGCAAAGTCTTCATGGACGATGGGGTTTTGACCTCTAGTTAAAGTGCCTTTGAATAGAGTTCTCCAAGAGAAGCCTCAACACTGTATTATTTTTCTGGCATTCATTATTATGTAACATATGGATGTGTCCCTCTGCGGAGGTTGTGTTGTCTGTCTCAGCTGCTATTCCACATTGATAAAAATACTGGTTCTCTTCTCACTTGTATATATTAACAGCTTGAGTGTAAGTGAACATATATGCCACCGGTTCTGGAGACTTATGAACTCAAGAGGGAAAAAATACCTCTGTTTATTATGGTGTCTCTCATGTGGTTCCCTTGTGCAGCTGACAAAGGGGAAATTAGCAGATGGTGTAGAACTTCTGTAGTTATTAACAGACAGCACTCTTCAATTCTATGTAATTTTTTTTCTCTTCCTGCAGCTTTAATCACCTCTTAAGTTTTGTAACCTTTCTTTTGATCTAGTGGACATTTTTGATAATCTGATTTTTCCTCAGTTTTCTGTTTGGCCATTCTGATATTAGCAAACTCAAAATCTACCAACCAAACAGAAACAAGCAACAAACCCCAAAGCCAATGCAGAAGTTCATTGGAGACCATCGGTTTAGAAAATACCACACAGTTCTCCTAATCTCTCCAGATGGGTGGTAGAAAGTAGCCACCAAACCATGGCATATGGCAAAGCCAGTACTGATGCCACAGTAGTCCAATCTATCTTTACCTTTCAACTGCATGATTGCTTTTTTTTCATCCCTCATATAAAAGGGAGTCAACAGGATGTCTCTGTGCTCAGCAGTCAGTGCTGTCTCCCGCAGTGTGTATGAAAAATCCCAAGTGAAGCATAACACTGCCTTGAAAAGAGACAGAAAATTCGGCATCCTTGAGCTCTCTCCTTACCCCAGTAAGGACAAAGCTAAATCTAGTTTCTCTCTAGCTGTGGCGGGGCAATAGAACACAATTATGATATTTTTGCAATGTTTCTGTTGCTTAAAGAAATAGTAAATAGCAGGTAAAGTGCTCTATCCATTGGGGACCAATTACTTTGGGGAATTATATGCACTAACACTGGCAAAAGTATTTCAAATAATAACTACTGTGATCAAAATGTTAATGTAAGCCTGAATACCAGGGAGTAAAAATGAGGCCAAAAGCTGCGTGCAGTGAAAAGCAGATCGTGCTTCCGCGCAGGGAGTATTAGTGGCTCCACTGACACACCTGCTGTTTCATAGGACTTGTTTCCTTGACAAAATAACCTTGCCAATGACCACTGTACAGGCTTGTAATTGTTGCCATTTTTCAGTTCTGGTTTGTGGCTGAACCAGAGATGGAGCAACAGCGCTGCCTGACATTCTGTCTTGATTTGAATCCTTGCTGTTGATAGCCTACTGTTCTCTCAGCCTTATTTACTGTGTATACTCTGCTAGTACAACATCAACCCATATTAACAAGCAGTGATGGCTCTTTCCATTTAAATGCAGGCAGACTTGCTAAGAGAAGGAAGCTAGTGTTGACTTAAGTAGACAAGGTGCAACTGTGTGTAACTGTGAGTGTGTTGTTAAAGCCCTAGCTAGACAAAAAAAGAAAAAGAATTCTACCTTACAAAAAAAAAAAAAGGTAGGTTTTGCAAAATGATTTTGTTTTGGAATGCAAAATTGCTCTCAAGTTACCTGCAGAGAAAGATAGTTACAAAGAGCCTGTTCATGAATCCATGAAGGAGCACACTTACTACAACATTGCTTCATGCACTTAGGTACAAGTCGCATTTTATTCTTTTCATGTGCATGAAACAGGAGCGGCAGTAACAGATTGTGGTTCTAGACCTGTCTCAGCCATAGGTAAGCTTGAATCCATAGCTTCTGCTTCCTGGAAGGGGACCCTGAGCTCTGAAGATGTAAAATGAAATGAAACTGAAGAGGACACCTTGGTCTTGAAGCAACACCATTATCTTGCTGGAGAGTGGTCCTGGGATAAGGAAGGCCTGTCTAGGGAGCCCTGGCCTGTTTAGGCGTTGTTTGTTTGGCAGAGTCTCACATCAGAAGAATCCTCAGAATTGGGGGCAGGATTGATTTTCTTCCAGTATCAAAGTATGTAATTTGTTGTTACTGGTGACACATATGTTTGTCTTAAGTTTTGCTAATGTGGCAGGGCCAACACAGATGAATGATGTGTGTTAAATTCTTCATGGTGCATCTTCTGCTGAAGTGTTTACTGGTCCAACCAGCTACATTTGTCTCACAGCAGCTTTTGTGCAGATACAGGATATGACCAGTATCCTAATTTGATCCCGATTTCCATTAATGCAGCTGGATGGGGAGGAAAGGCCTGGTTTAATGCCCATGTTCCAGATTGAGTTGGCATGTATGAGGGCACGTCTACTTGCAGGCTGAGCAAATTTGAGTCTGGTAATCTCTAAAGTGTGAATTCCAAGAATTGTTTTTTTACAGACACTTTTCAAATTAGAGCTGCATATTGGTGTTTACATTGAAAGTTTTCCCGTGGGGTTTGAGCTGTAATAGAAATTGCTGGCTCTTCTTTTTTTTTCCCCATCTGTAGGCTGAGATTAATGTGCTATTATGTCACATTTTTCAAATGAATTGATTTAGTAGTTTAGCATAAAACATTGAAGTTTATCTTCCCTCATTAGTCACACTTATCTGCCATTGCCCTCCTAAACATGGTCCTATACAGTGTGTACCAGGAGAGCCAGCTGGGCTGATGGTGCAGTTTGCTGGAGCAGAGTATGAGTGCTACAAGAGGTGTGTTCTATGAGTAATAACCCAAGCTGCCAGTGACAAATTCACATTGCAGAGTCTCTTTCTTCATCTCTTCTAATGTTAGCCGTTGATGTTAAGCCTGTTGTTGAGAAAAAATTGTTCATGTCTTGGACTAACACTAGAGAGAAACTTCAGTTTGACTCCTAAGCTGTCAGGATAGATATCCACACTTCTATGGGCAACCTAGTGGGAACTGCAGGATATGGCATGAAAGGATCATCTTGTACATCTCCCCTCTTGTGGGGGGTGGCAGTTGGACAGAGTGGCGAGAACCTGATAGTGTAATGTAAATGTAACACACACCTTGTAAACCGAGACAGTGTCATGGTTTCAGGTGACTTTTGGAATAATGCCATTATATGCTACATCTTCTGACAAATTACTGGTAAATCGAAAAGTGTATCTATAATTAGAAAACCTCAGAAAGTGGTTCTCCCAAACCAATCTCATTTCTGGAGGATTAGTTACCAGGAGTTTTCCGAGTAGTTCTTGATATTTAATACAGCCAACAGCGTTAATAATAGTTTTACCCCTTTAGAACTTTGTTATTGAACTAATACAAGGGGAGTTTAATTTTATTTTCTTAATTGGGTTTTTCATGTATCCTGGAGGCTATTTCTTACTGACCATATAATGGTATTTTAGAAACAATAAATAAAGCAAATTGCTGGATAACTTGAAATGAACAGGGCTTTCAGTCCTTTTTAGCTAAAAAACAGCTTTCATACCCAACCCATACCCATGTCATGGCATCTGTACTAATATGTATGTTATACTAATAATTATACTAATATTAATATTGGTACAGTACTAATATATGTAATATCTATTATATTAGTGCTAAATAAATGACACAATTTATCTGGTCTTGTATACTTGTTAGACACAGTTATTTTACTTTCCCCTTCATAAAAATAAAAATGCTCACTTCTAAGTAATGTGGAACTCATCCTATTTTCACATTGTCAGCACTTGGTGATAGATGATATCTAATACAATAATGCTTCCTGTCATAACTTTTTTCAGCAAAATAAGGTTATCTATGACAAATAGAAAGATGATATAATTACAGTAAAGACTGTATTGCTGGAAGTTCTTCATGTATTCAAGTATAGAGACCAGGATTAAATAAACTGCTCAGAATTTTGTGCAAAAGGGATTTGTGGACTAGGGTAATTTATTTAGTACCCCAAATTCAAGAACCATTCTATAAGAATAGAGCAAAGCATGAATCTTTTCCCAGATCTGTTAAAATCTGAAGTCTGAGTCCTGGAGACACTTCATAGGTAGTGTGGAATGTCATGAGACCTGATGCTCTACCTGTATGTCACCACATTTCAGTTTGTGTAAACTGAGGATTGTTCTCTAAAGATTTACTCATGAAAACAGATGTTTCCAGGGTAAAGGGTCTAAACCAGATAACATTTAGACTTTTAGACTCCACAGCTCTGTATATGGAATATCTTAATTTCTTGGGAAGACACACTTTTGTTTGTACTGTGCAAGTGCATCTATATTGATACCAAAGAGGCTTATGGAAGAAATGCTTATGGGAAGCCAGAGCAGTTCTTGCTTATGCTGATGAAAGGTTCAGGCTAACATAAGAGACAAGAACATGCAAAGACACAAAATCAGATGCAGGGGAAGAAGGAAAGCCTGCACAGAGACCCTTCTACTAGTGAAGCAGTTGTCCTTTATGCCATCCATGATTCCATTTCCTGATGGTAACACCATGTGGATTGGATGGGTTAGTGGTGGAGCTGTAACAGTAAGTTGTGTCTACCTACTGTAGGCTAAGCTTGCATTCCCCAGGCTCCTATGTGAGTCTCAGGGCTGCTCAGAACTTTTCTGGCATTGTGGTCACATGCTGTATGCGTCTCCTTAGCCCCTTGGCAGAAGGGGGTTGTTGCTGTGGTTGTGCCTGAGACAGGGAAGTGCTCCTGTAACCGGAAATGGGGCTGTTATTGACTATTTTGTGACACCCATAAAGGCATATGTAATGAAAAGGAGACTTTTCTACTGTTTAAAATGGCTAGTTCCAGACACTTTTGGATTGATGTTTTTATTCTGATAATGTGTCATGGCTTCCTAGGAATCATAAATTGTTTAAAGAATTTGTACCAAGTCATGCGGTAAGTTGATTCTGAAGCTAGGATCCCAGTTCTTCATCTCTTCTGCTGAAATTCGTCCCATATCGTTGCAGCAAAGCAAAGAGAAGAAGCTACCCAAACACTCTTCTTTTCTGAGGTTCTATTCCTTGTCAGGTTTATGAGCCATTAGCAGCACTAAAAGCCTGTAGAGGTCTTTCTATTCTAGCAGACTTGGCACGCAGATGTTGTGTACAGGTTTTTCTGTAATGAACATATAAAAAATTTGAAGCAATATACACCAGTGTTCAGCTGTTCTTACTGGGTAGTTCCAATCCTAGGACGTGGCTGGAGTCCACTGCAGAACTCCCATGCAGAGATGAGGACCAGGATCTGGCCCTGTACATAGAATCATAGAATGGGTTGTGTTGGAAAGGACCTTTAGATCATCTAATTCCAGCCCCCCTGCCATGGGCAGGGACGCCTCTGTGGAATAATTAAATGAAAAACTAGAAGCACGAAATGATCGACTTGTATCACAGGTTGATCAACTCAGGGGTGAAAATAAGATATTAGGAACCCAAGTTGATCAACTTGTGAATCAAAATTATCAACTTAAATTACTACTGGAAAAGGTGAATGGGCTATTGGACAAGATGCAACCTTCTGCCCCAGTCCAGCAGATTTGTAGGTTAATGCGTTACCCAGCTCAGGCTGGAAATTTTTGGTACGACAGTGATGATGAAAGGGACCCTGGCTTCTCAATCAATTCCCTTGCAACCTCTGATTAAAACTGAGACTGCTGTTGATAGTGATGAAGAGGTCCACATCATTGTGTGTACGACGCCGTGGTCACCCACAGAGTTTAATGAAATTAAGGGAAAAATACTCAAGACAGGCAGGAGAGTCTGAGACAGAGTATCTGTGGCGAATCTCCCTTCAGGGAGGAGATATGATTATGTTAAATGAGGAAGAAACAGGAGGTTTTTGGGGACTTTGAGTGTTTTTAACCACCTTACCAGGAGATCATCATTATTCCCTAACTGCTCAAGCAGAGTACTGGGCAGATGGTATGGACCCATGAGAGAGAGGAGAACCACTGTCGATCCAAGTCACAAGCTGCTATGATCTAGCTGAGGCAGTACAGAAAGCCACTTGTATACAAGCAATGTATGGTAGAGATGAGTTGCAGAAATCCCCGATGTCAGCACCTATGGACCCAGACTGATTAAATCCTCTTATTTGCAGTTTCCCCGATTGCCTTAAGACATTTGTAGTCAATATTCAGGACCGTATACGAGGTCAAGGTCGTAGGCGAGGCCAGCAGACTTATGCACTCACCTGGAATGAATTTGTACACGAAGTAGACAAATACGGGTGCCAAATGGGCTGAGTTGGTTCATCCAGGGAAAAAAAACTCTGATCACACCCGAAGGGTTCGCCAAGTCTACACTCAAAATTCTAAACCTGACCAAATTCATACTCAAAATTCTAAATCTTTTTCTACACAAAACTCTAAATCTGATGGGAGGTTTAGGCCTAACAAGGAATGGAATGAGTTGTGGCGTGAAGCCCTGGATCTGGGTGTGCCTTGACAATTCCTACACAGTGCCTCTACAGAGGATCTCCATATATTGGTCCAATCTCTATCTAGAAGGAATAATCCTAGTTTAAATAGGAAGTCCCCAGTCTGTGAGGAAAGCATACCTTCTGCACCTGAATGCAACTTGATCAATCTGTCAGAATCCCAACAAAAAAACTTCCATCCCTGGGGAATGCCACCCTGCCTGGGAGGTGTTAGTGGTACAATGGCTCTCTAATAAAAACTCTGAACCTATTGTTGCCATGCCAGTCAGACCCCGAAAAATATTGGTAGGATTTCTCATTGATACTGGGGCCCAAATGTCAGTGATCGCTAATGAGACAGCACAAGCCCTAGGTATAAAACCTACCTGACGCCAAGTTAAATTCACAGGAATTCGTGGTGTGATAAAGGAATGCCCCACTGCAAAAACAGCCTTCTGGCTGGCAGAGGAACGGAGACTAACCCAGCAGAAGTATTAGTCAGTGCCACGTATACTAACCTTCTAGGATTTGACATACTGTGTGGATGAACGTGGAAACTGCAATATGGAACTATGTGGAGTTTTGCAGGGCATGAAAAAGGATCAGGCACAATGAGTTTGAGTCTGCTAGAAACATCCATACCTTTACCTCCATCTAAGGTTACCAATGTTCGGCAATACCCGTTGCCTTCGGCAGTACTCACAGGGGTTGACGGGGTGGTGATGGAGTTGGAGAAAAGAGGCATCATTAGAAGGACTCATTCGCCTTATAGTTCCTTGGTGTGGCCCGTAAAGTAACCCACCATGCAATGACGTTTCACAGTAGATTATCGACAGTTAAATGCCAGTACTACACCCCTAACTGCAGCAGTTCCGAGTATTGCCAAAATTGTGACAATGATACAAGGAGCTGGCCATTCTTGGATGGCTGCCTTAGATGTTAAGGATATGTTTTTCATGATTCCCAGCCTTGAACAGGACAAAGCACAGTTTGCATTCACGTGGAAAGGAGCCCAATATACTTTTAACCGACTTCTACAAGGATATAAATATTCTCGAACCATTGCTCACAATACTTTGGCTAAAGTTTTGGCAGAGATTCCTGTTCCACCTGATAACACAGTATATCAGTACACTGATGATATCCTGATAGGGGGAGAGAACCAAGAAAGTGTAAAAGACACAATGGAAAACATTCAGGGAACATTACTCGAGTCAAGAGACAAGACAAGAGTCTTACAGAGTCAAGTCATCGTTTGTACTGAGATGAACCCCACTGGCTGCAGTGAGAGGCCCCAGAAGCCCAGTTAATACTCAAAAATTGGCCCAATGATACAAGTTTAGGAATGAGCCAGCAAGTTGGATTCACTTAGAATCAGTTTTATTGCCAGGTAAGAAATTCATATTAATATAGTGAATACATATGTTTACAAATAAACATTCTTAAAAAACAAACAAACATTTTATTGTAGGAAGTATTATTGGTATCATAAACTCTGTAGTTAACAAGTATTAACACGGGTTTACTTACAGAACATACAGTTACTAAAATATTTCCACATAAAATATGCTCAAGTTACACGAAATCTGTGTGAATTAGGATGCAGCTGTAATGTGTATCTAAAGCATATGGATTAACAGCAACATTCCATAACAGGTCAAATTAAGTCAGCCAGTTGTGAAGGCAATAAAGATTAAAGGAATAAAAGAAAGATAGTGGAGAATCTGGGTTGTGTGCAAAGTATTTGTCCCGTGGGCTTCGTCCACTTCTGATAGTCTCAAAAGATGTGATGATACAATTTAGCAGCACCCTTATGGAGAGATGCCGGTGCTTTCAGGATGCAAATCAATCTCAGTATAGCTAAAAACCAATGGTCTCTCTATTTAACCACATTTCAGATTTATCCCTTGCATCCTTGACTAAGAAACGCTGCCAGTCAGTTGAATACAGTAAGAAATGCCACTTCCAATTCTTCTTACAACAGAACAGCTCTCACTCCTCCCTACGTACTCCTCCAAAACTGATCTCCAGAAGAATTGACAGCTAGTGAGAATGCAACTGTAGTGAGATAGTTAGTTAGAATTTAGCCAAATGACTTTTTTCTGGTGGAAGGGCAAAAATTTATGTGAAAGACTGAGTTCATTGCCTGTCATCAGGCTATTGCAGCACCGTCATCCCATCCCAACTCTGTTTATCTCTTTGTGGATGTACCGAAGCCTTTACAGGCCCAGGACTGTGAGTCTGCTACCAGTGCCCAATTCAAGAGTGGCTTTACTCACACAAACAAGGCATTCTGCTCATCAGAACCACAAACAAGACCACGAGTCCAATTGTTTGTTTAGTTTAAACCCAGATCTCTGACATTTGAGACTAGTCCATTAGCCTCTTCCACCAAATAGTCCACCAAGAGGGAACGCCACTATAGAAAGCCAAACGATAGAGACATTATACCATATAACATTTAGTTGAACTACAGAGAACTACCATGGCTAAAGCAAATACAAAACGAGAGACTAGGGGGAAAAAGTTTAAATTGGGAAAATTGTGGGGCTAACTAAATGGTCTTGCCTCTGCAACTGCTGCATGAAGATATAGTTCAGTTTCCCTTCAGGACAAACAGAGCAGGCTGAGCAGGGCAGAACCCTTGTCATCCTTAGCAAAACATGAGGAAATATCTTAAAGGAACGGGGGGTCACTTTGAGAAACAAGACTGTCATTGAACAATAGTAATACAGTAAAGGCACCACCCACGCTTAATTTCAGTCTGAAGCAGTTGAAGATAGGCAAAACATATAGGTGAAGAAAAAGTCCTGACAGTCTGCAAAGTGAGAATTGTTACCATCTGCCCGAAACCAGGAGGACTGCGAGGGAATTTTCAGATGCCCTTATTCCCCCAGCAGCTTTCTGTGTCATATGATATGTCTCTTCTTATTTTGGAGGTTCCCGAAAATTTCAAATCAAACGAAGTAAACTCAAAATCTTCTGCTGTTTGTTATCATCCTTCAGAATTCTTTGCCAGCCAGAAAGGTTCCATATGCTTTTAATCATAACAGTCTTCATGAATTCCTTGTGAAAGAGTCTTTGTCCTTTATTGTATTTGTATTTTTTGCGCTTTCTATAGATTGGTATGAAAGTAGATGTTACGATAGTAGATGCTAGGGGCTGTACCAAGATGTTTACTCTTGGCTTTTCACAGGTCTAGTGATTATTAATAGGTTTTATACAAAATTCCTCTCTGAAACAATATATTATAGTATATTGTTCTCTCTTTCTTCCTCTGTCTCAAGGCAGGAACATAGTGTAAATATTTAAGCAGACATAAAGTTTCTATAGATTGTGCTACTTCTCATCATGGATTTTAGTTTCAAGTAAAAAAATTTAGTCACAAGGGTTTGTGTTCCATTGTGAAATATAAATGGAGTTTATAATTCAACCTTCAGTGTGTATTGCTGAATGGCATTAACCCACTCTTCGGCCTACAGTTGGTTGGATACCAAGAGTGTCCTGGTGGTATTTCCTTCCTTCTCTCTTCTTTTTTTTTTTTTTTTTATTATTATTTTGTATTTTTAAATTTATTTTTTGCCTTTCAGTTGAGTGTTTGTGTTGTGTGTGTATTTGTGTGTATTTTTTAAAGGATTTCATTAAAAAAAAATAAAGGAAAAGGAAACCAAACTCAAACAGTTACTTCTGTCTTGCTGTTAGTTATGAAGTATGGCTGTGGGCCCAAATAATGCTGGCTCCGGGTTGTCAGTGGGTCGCTTAGCGTTGGGTCTCCCATACCATGCTTCCCCTTGTTTGTGTACGCTTGCCGTCTGAGAGACTGGTCATTGGGATCCCAGGTCTTGTAGTGGGTATTGTAACCTAGTGGGTGTGTGTGTATCTTTGCCATTCTGGATTTCTGCCCATTCTGTTTGGTTAGGCCACTGTCGATCGTGTAAGCTCTGTTTTCATCTAAGCGCACTGGATGGAGTGGCAGGCTCCCCTTGGCAGCCAGTTCTGCAAGATGCCGGCGTTTGGTGTAGAAGTCATCGTTGACTTTGTCAGCTATTTGGATGTAAAAAGGGTAGAGGACAAAAAAAATCAGTTGGACACAAGAAAAATGTTACAGTTTACCGTATGTCATGAAGTTACATCTGCAGACTAGATACACTCACAGGTTCACCAGCAGGAGCAATTCATGCCACCTCCCACTCCTTATTTTCTCTCTGTAGCATATATTTGGATGCCATTATGCTAGGCTTTTCATGTATTCAGACTAAAACCTGGTGCCCTTTAACAAAAGACTGTGTCTGCCCCGTATCATTCAAGTTGTGCTGATATTTACATTATGGGGACAGGTGTGTGTGAGAGCACATCCCTTTAAATGCAAAGTGGCATGTGGGTGTTTAACCAAGCCAGTTGTAAGGTCCAGTGGTGTGTGAAGAATGGAATCTGTTCTTCTAAATGGTTGGAGGTTCACTAATGCTTTATGGGTCTGAAAATTCTTTGGGTTGCTGAAGGTGATGTATTGACTGTGATTTTACAGTCAATGAAAATTTTGAATTCCAGATTCTGACATAATTTTCTGAGGCCAGTGTCACTAAGAAATACAGCAATAGCCCTGCCAACAAATACTGCATTGCAGTTCTCAATACATTTTTGCCCTCTGTGATTTCCTAGACAAGTGTCTTTCAGTACATGTTTTTGCATGATTGTTGTATTGCTAGCCTTGCTTAAAAAGCTATGCTCAGGACGCTAAGGGCACAGCACTCCAGCAACTCATGTCAGTTTTGAGACTAAGTATCAGGGGTTAGGACAAGCTTAACTGAATTTCGTTTTGTGAATATCTTGCCTTTTATGTAAAGAAGGTTTATTTATCCCCTTTAAAACTCTAGATTTTTATTTAAGGTACTGCCAGATATGTAGATCAAGTAACAGAGTGTTGTGTTAAACAGCAGTGGTGTGATTTGAATATATGATTATGTCAGTCTGGATTTGACTTTTGCTGTATCCTGGCTAGATCCATCCTTTTTCCTTGAAGCTATGCCATGTAAGGCTTCTCTGCAGAAGTCTCCTACATGTAGCTGTCTCTACAGCTCAGCTCCTCTTGTCATCATGATGAGTAGGTTTTTAATTCCCTGCACTGTTTTTGCTTATTTTCCCTCTTTTTCTCTCTTCCCAGTATTTCTAGGAGGCTTTTGTTGTGCTCTGCCGTTTCTCCTCTCTAGTTCTGAACTGGGTCTTTATGCAGAGCAGTGAAATTCCCATGAGCACCACATTAATCTTCAAGCTCAGGCTTCGAGTCTGCATCCCGCTTGTCCTGGCCTCTCAACAGGGAGGAATATTACTAAAAGCAATTGCTGTTTATCATCTCATGACTTTTTTTTTTTCGTATAATGACTGTGCAACTGGACTTTGCACTTAAATCTTTAGTTTTGTCATTAAAGAGGTGCTTCCTCTTTGATGAGCTGAAATTGCTCATTTGTGCTATAAAATTAGGCTTTGTATGCTTTACTCATCTCCATCTGTTGGTTTTCTTTAAGCTATGAGTTCTTGCTTTTCTACAGCATACAGGTGTCTTCTGTTTTAAACAGATCCCAGAATGCAGATAATGGCTTATTCTCATTTCAGTACAGGATGAGCAGTTCCAGTTGCTGCTAGACCTGCAATGTGTTACAAAGAGAACCTGCCAAGTTCTGCTTTGTTTTTGGGGTGAGTTGTTTAATTTAGAGAGCCGTAATCTGAATGCTCAAGATGTTGTACCTATTTCTCATTGGAAAAGCTTTTTCAAGTTCTAAATGTGGCTTGTCCTTTTAATTTGTTAGTATTCCCTGAGTGCCACAAAGCAGTGTTACGCAAGTTGAGTAAAACCAGGAGAGAAATGCAGTCTGTATTTGTAATTTCTCATTTAATTTCTTGATAGTTGAGAGAAACAGTTTCAGAAAAGGCATTGTGAATATCCACACAAGTATTTATTTGTATAAGTTTTTGCATCAACGGCATTGCAAGTCAGCTGGTTGGGAGAGTGATCTTCTATGTCATGGCTTAGACCTTGTATATCTAGAAGAAGTCATGCTAACTTACGTGATTTAAATTCAGCGTAGTTAATTATGTCCAGCTCCTAATATAGATACATTTGTCTGGCTATTTCACATTTAAATTGGTTTAATTTGCATAGAAAAATTAAAAAATAAGCTAATCTCGTGTAAGGATAGAGTAAAATTCTAAGTTTGTACTTTTAACTTCATCTTAGACAAGCTGCAGCAATTTGTCTTACATAACCAAGATCTTTGATGATCAAGTAGAAGGCAAATAATGACTTCTGTGGTGATGCCGTTATGTAAATAATGACCAAACCTGTAGATATTTGTATTGCCTGATTTTTTGTGCCATTTTCCTCTTTTGTATGGCCAAGTGAAAAGGCCACAACGAGCTCGAGCTACTTTGTTAGTTTCTTTTTATTTTTTCCTCACTCACACCTTTCCTCCTGCCAGCAGTGGTCCCGGGGCTCTGAATCCTGTCACACATCAGAAATGTTATTCAGATCTCCAAACACATCAAGGTTGATGTCCTCACAGAGAGTACGTAGTAGTATTGTTCCACATAAACAACACACCCACTGTAAACACTAAGCAAGGAAGAAATGAGACTGACAGTGACTGTCCCTATGGCACATCTGTGATTTTGCTCTTGGTTATGCAATGTTAGATGTAAAATTTTCAACTGTATTTGTTTCTTATAGAAGATCATGTTCAAGGTCAGGTTGGATAGGCTTTGAGCAACCTGCTGTAGTGGAAGATGTCCCTACTGCCTGTGCCAGGATGCTCTTTAAGGTTCCTTCCAACCCAAACTGTTCTATGATTCTGTGACCATGCAAAAAGTTAAATGATTAATTCTGTAAATATGGTTTCATTAAAGTTACTTAAACTAGGTTAGCCCATAGTCCCTTTCCAGGAACTTCTCAACTGTTGTCTGGAAACTGGGCTTCAAGAGGATTTACAGATCAAAGCCTGGTTTGTTCTCATCAGCAAAGTCAAGCAGAAAGCTGGCTGGCTGGTTGCATTTTGTGTGGCATTGACAGTGTGGGAGAGCTACTGTCTGTGTTTGTCCTGATCAAATTACGGTTTGTAGGGCTTTGCCTAAGAATTTATAACGTATGCCTAGGAGAATCATGCTACCACTGAAAGCCAGCCTCCTTCTGTAATGTTTTAACCTCTTAAAAACCCAGTTTCCTTTCAGCATACATACTCAGGCTTACACATAGGCACATGTACCAGAATTGGGTGGGGGAAGTACCATTGTAGCAAATATGTAGCAAAAATGCATTGATAAACCCAAATTGTTCAGTTTTTCAAAAGGGCTTTTGACAAGTCTTGAAACATACTGGCTAGATTATAGGCTTTCTCGTGCCAGTGTGCTATGCCCCAGTGTGAGTAACCTGGTGATAGTTTCATGCAGAAACAGGGACTTTTACTTCTGATTTTCAAAGCAGAAAAGATTCAATAGACTAAGATTGAGCATGGTTTTGTAACAGATATTTTATCAAGAAAAGGATGTTTATGATATCCTCATGCCAACTACTTTAGAAATCAACTATGAATCTCAGAAAGTTTATTTTTCTTCTTAACCAGCCGCTATAAATAGTTTGTGGACTTCAAACATGTGAAGAGACATTTTGAAGTTACAGGATGGATTTCTTATGTGACCTTGCATACATGACTCAACTTCCCTCTGCCTTGGATTCACCAGCTGTAAAATGAGCTGTTAACACATTGGAGGAGGTAGTTAAGTGTTAGGAAGTTTAATTGCTATTTGTAGAGTATACTGACTTTTCAGATGAAAGGTGCTATAGAAGTGCTTTTTGCATTGGCTTCTGTATATAAATCAGTAAAATAGGATTTAAAGATATCACTGTCATGTTTGCAAAGGGACTAAAGAATTAGAATTGCAAAATTGCCAAATGAACAATAGGAAAAGAAGGGCTTTAATTCTGAGTCTTCTTCTTTGTATTCCCTCCCTCCAGTCTTGGCAGCTAATTATAAAAATGTTCTCAGTTTCAATATTTTTGTAAGGTTTTTATTCCTTTAAAGTAATGCACCCACAATTTTAGTTACTGTTGTAGCTGTTCGGCTGGAAAAAATGTTAAAATGTGAATTTTTTCCAACCTCAAGCCTGTGCCTGGGAGGGGGGAGAATTTGGGCTTTTCTTCCTGCTGTGCATGAAACGAATAACTGAAAAAATAGAGAAACAGTATAAGAATCAAAAGAAGGACGTCTCCCTCCCAGCTGAGCACCTTAACTATTAAGCTGAAGAGATGCTTTCTCTTCCCTTGTTTTTCTAGACGAATAAATATTGAATTTTCTTCATTCTGAAGCACAAGTTCATCAGGGTGGGGGCCATCCCAGCAGAAGCTGGGGTGTACCTTTCTGGGTAGGGAATATAGATTTGAAATCCCATGCACTTGGAGCTCATGTATAACCATGAGCTTATCTAAAAGGTGGTGTGACTCCACTCCTCACTCTTACCTGAATCCACCAGTGCCTTAAAGGCTGTTTTATTTTGATCTTGAATTTTGATTTTGAAAGGAGATAGCTACCAAGCTGCTTGGGATAGAAAGGACATTGGAATTCATAGAAAAACTGCAGTGACTTTAGGCTCGTTTAGATGAGGTAGCCAGAAAGGAATCAGCTTTTGATAGTACATTTTAATTGAACTTTCACCATTCTGCCTACTTCTGTTACTAACAGAGACAAGCCTTGCTCTTGCGCTGATTGAGGACTGGCCATGGCCAAACTTTGAATTTTCACATATTTTTTCCTAATCCACAGCTATAGAACAAAAGATTGTAAACCAGTGAGTCTCCTCTAGAGTAAATACCATGGATGACAATAAGTTTTCTTGAAAATCAGTGGCAAAAATCTTTCTGGCTACAATAGGGTCAGAATTTCTCCGTGTGTGCACTTGAGTATATGTTTCCTGTGCTGAGAGTTGGCCCTCAAGCTATGTAATATTGTTTTGGTCCTTGAGTTAAGTAGTCTTCCAAGTGGCTGTGTAACCACTTCTGGCACAAAGTCATGTGAACATGCTTCAGCACTGTGTACTGCTTTCTTTTTTAATTGTAAAACACTGCAGTTATAAGCATTTCTGTGTAGAAAGTCCAGCTAACTAAGGAGGCCTTAGGTACTTCTGAAGCAGTAGTTTTTTCTCTCTTCCTCATTGCTAATCCTCTTATCTTTGTAGATCCATAAAATGACTGAATTCTTGCACTACTTATAGCTATGGGAAATGTATAGAACCCTGAAATCAAATATGTCCTACAGCTTTTGTGAAAGGAGGCACCCAGGAGTTGAAGAACTTTTGAAGTGAGAGAGGAGAATCCACAAAGGAGTGAGCCCTTATAAAAGCTCTGAAGACATTTAAAAAAAGAAAAGAAAAGGAAAGATAAAAGAAAAGGAAAAGAAAAGAAAAGAAAAGAGAAAAAAGAAAGGAAAGGAAGAAAAAAGAAAATAAAAGCTTCAGTGAGAGCTTTCAGTCACAGTCAGAAGGTGCAAAAATATAGAGGGAAGCCTATACCCTAGTAGATGTTTCACAGAATTGTTCATTATCTGAACATATTTTACGAACTTCCTTGTGAAGTCTTGAGCTTTATTCTAGCCACAGAGAGACTGTGTTTCCAATTTAGGGCTAGAGATGGAGAAAACAAACCAACAGAAAGTACTGGGGGACAGGACAGCAATGAAATTACTACAGTGACGCACCAAGTACCAGCTAACTAACACTAATACACTAACTGCCTATTTGTAGATGTGTTCTGTGTAACAGTAAAGCTATCCCTATGTAATATTTAACACTTCATAACAAGACTTTGCTTCAACAGCCATGACTTTGCTGAGACATGAGTGTAGTTCCCTGAAGCTATGGGAGCCCAGCACTTCTCTCTCCCAGTAATGAAAGTGAAAACTCCAGGGAAGACAAAAAGGTAATGAATCTTGGCTCAAAGACACAATGAGAACTTTGCCCAAGGAGATACTAGGTTACTGCCTTTGGCGGTGGTGTTGTTGATCCCATCTGAATGTGTGATTGCTTATTCATTTGCTTTTCTAAGCTGGCATCTAAGACACTATGTTCAAAGGCTTCCGAGATATAAGGCAACTCTATGTGAGAGTTTTTGCAGGAATTCATCTGAAAATCAAAGAAATATAATTTCTAAACTAGCACAAGTTTTTTCTTGAGTGAGGGGGAAAAAAACTAACATGGACCTAAATAGTTGCCTTTCTTCCTTGAAAAATTCTAATACCAATTTGTCTTTATTTAAGATATTCTAAAAAGGAAGATGCTATCTTGTTTCTGTGAATTCTTTCTCATTATTTTTATTCCCTATACTGATAGAAGTAAAGAAAAATCCATAATGTATAGAACTACACATAAATTATTTTCATAACTCTGGTGGAACCTACTTTTTATGGCTGTCTGTTATTCCTCTCATGGCCACCTTTATCACTTTATACATTTAACCATTTCTTATAGTGATCTGGAGAGAGACCAGGCATGAAAAGGTGCACCATATCAACCTTTTCTTCTGCAGATGTTATTTGGAAAGAGCTTGTCCACCTCCAGAAACAACACTGAATTTGTTTTCCCAGTGAAATAAAATTCTACTTTCGTATCAGACATGATGAAACATAAATATGTAGGCCCAAACATTTCTTCTTTCCTATTGATTACTTTTTTGACAGTTTCTGAAAGGCTGAAGAGGCCAGAATATTTCTGGGTTTTGAAATGCATTAGAAATGGTTTAGAATAGGAATGTAATTAGACTTGGTAAGTAGAGCCTTAAGTCTCAGCAGTGTTCTCTTTATCCACTATAGGCCGTGAAGGCTGCTGCTTGGCTGGGAACACTGAGACAGAATTTTCTTAACTCTTCAGGCATCAGACATCATGTGTGGTACCTCATGTCCAGGGTTAGAGTTCCCTGGAACACAGGAGCAGCCACATGTCTGTGAGCAGAAATACCCTCTTCTGACAGCATGCCAAATAAGCACAGCACTGCAAAGTCTGGGTTTTCTTTTTGTTTTTAAAAACATTTATTTACTATGTAAGTTTAGACAGGCTTCTCCTTGGACATGAAAACCAGCTTTTCCTGTTGGCCTTTGTATGCTTGAAAAACAGCTTTTCTTGTTTGCCTTTGTATACTTGACTGCCTTGATTTATATAGTATTTAATTGCAGTATTTATGATTCAATTTTACAAAGTGCTTCAGTGATATCATGATTTGGTTTTGGTCAAAATACTCTAGACACACGCACATTGTACCTAGTGTAGAGACCAATGACATGCAGAATACTTGTATCTAAGCAGTGAAATTAAAACAGAGATTTTCCGAAGCTCAGAGCTTTACCAGAATCAATAGGTTCTGTCAGTCTGGAAACAAATGGTAGCTACATCATGTTAAATTAACATTCAAGTTGTAAATGTTTTCAGGAGACCTGAAATCTGTTGCATGCAGACAGACAAAGATTGCGCTACTTTGCTATATCCTCACGTGATTGAACAATTTAAATTCAAGCATCAAAATGTTAAGCAGCTGGTTCAGTATTGTGCAATGAATGATAAGCTTGAGAAGGAAATAAGATTGCCAGTTCTATTCATGAACCAATGAATGAAATTGTAAAAGAAGTCTAAGAGAATTATGCATTCAAATCTCTGACTTCTTTGCAAATGCAGCCAGTGGCTGTCCTGTAAATAACTGTAAATCTGTTTTTTCATTATTTTCTTCCTAAAGGCCTCATAAGCTCATGTCCTTCCATGGCATCTACAATGGCAAATAAATACAAAAAGTTCTACTGTGAAATATTTATTTAGTTTTATCTCATTTAGGCATATTTATCAGTTTGAGTTTTACTGGAAACCTTATATATGGTAAGAAAACTTGCCTTTTGAAATAGAAACTGTCTAAGGAGTCATGCTGTCATGCTTAATTTCTGAATAAAGCATGTCTGCAGCATAAACTGATTATAGGAAATGAGGGTTTGGCTTGCTTTCTAAAAATACTGTCCGAAGCCAAAGAGGTTACACTTAGGAGATTTGCTTAAAAGGCTTCTTTTGCTTCTTCCTTCAGTGAGCTTGCTTGCTTTTTCACTGCTGGTTTTTAATGCTTCTCAAGAAAACAAATCAGATTGTGTGAAAAGTTTGCAGCAATGCTTTCATACCTCAACAATACTATGAAATTGTTTGCAACCTTTTTGGGTGGTGAGGACCTTCAGCTTGTTTAAAGCATCTGAAAATGCATGTTTGTTTTTCCTGAAGGTGTCAAAATGGAGACTGAAAAAGCTGTTATATTCCTGCCCACATTTATGTGTAATAACTGTTCTTAGCATGAACTTAATTTTTTTCACACATTGCTGTTGGCATTCTATGTGCTGATTTTCATTTTAAGTTTTTATACTTCTTCTTAAATGTTTTTGTTTCTCTTAGTGTACTGCTGGTTATAACTCTTAAATGTGTGTTTGAATCAGCTACAAATGCTCCTAGTTGTGATGTAGAAAGCTGTGTGAGAACATAGAAAAGTGAGTTCAGGGCTCTGAATACATAATTTAGATGTGGGTTTAGTGCTGGAATAAACTTGCGTTTTTCTGTCTCTCAGCTGGCATCATACCAGATTTGCACTGTTACTTCCGAATACAGAATGAGGCCTAAAGGCTTTTCAGATTGTGTTGGTTAAATGAAAATAGCCTCAGTGATGTAATAACTATTTTTTGTAGAACCTGGTTTTATTTGATCTGTTTCTTTACTGCTATAATTTTAACGAATTTTTAGCAGTTGTTCCATATTGAAGTTGATTTTTTTTTAAATTAGCTGTGGCATGAATTTTTTTCTATTAGAAGTTTATCTTTTTCTATTCTTTTTGCCAGAAGGAATCCTTTTTAAGAGAGAGTTATTAAGGAATTAATTCCATAGCTGTACTTGCGCATATTCAGTTGGGTTTTTTTTCTCCTTTCCTTCTCTTCCCTTCCTGTCTCCTCTTAGACTATGTGACGTTTGTATTATTAAAGTCTTCTGCTTAATTGTCAGAGTTTTCCAAACCAGAGATATGTGTCAGACTGAAAAGAAATAGTGTTTCCTGGCAATTGCCTGACTCACGTTGTCAGAATAGAATCAGTTTCATAAGGTTTTCTTACAGATTGGGCAAACCCAAAGGCCAAGCAGAACTAATGCCTGTTCTAAACAGAGCCATCTGAATAGCCTTCACATAAAACTGAAGCGTTTGTGACTGACAGACAGTCAACAAGAATCAGTAATGAAGCTGACTTCAATGAATATTTAATACTGCACACACAGAGTTGAGCTGTGCTCAGCTCCTATCTCTGCCCTTCTCCCCAAGCACTGCAATCCTAAACCTAACTTGGAAAGTGAGAACCCACCCTGTGGAGCTGCACATCTTCCTCCTTCCTAGGGCAGGTCACTTGCAAGGAAAGGTGAACTTTTCTCAGGAGCACCTTCCATAGCCCAGAAAGCTTTGCAAACTTTCCCACTATAAAAATTACCTGTTGTACTTGGTATTACCACTAGGATGGGACAGACTGGTATTTTCTTCGTGGTGTTTTTTTGATGCTGTAGTATCATAACTGGTAGATACCAAATTCTTCCTCCTAATCCCCAGTTTCTCTTTCATTTTTTTCCATTTTCAAAGGCGAAGGACTTTTGAGAAACTTAGCTGTGGGCATTACAAATCATGTTACTGCTTTTCCTCCATGCCTCAAGCCCTTTGTTATTATAGTATGCATGTGTAGGTGTAAAGCAATGATCTTTGTGGCTTTTATCTGTGTAATTTCTCTCTTAAACACATTTACTGTCTTTAGAACATCCTTTGCAGAACCAAAATAGCAGGCAGATAGCTGCTGCTATTTATACTGTATTGTTAATAAGGGATTCATTCCTATCAGTTGTCTTACTAGTCTTCATTGATATTCATGGGTGATTCTAAAGAACATCACGCTACTGCTGGTGACATATCCATGTACAAAGCTGAAGAATATGGAAGCTTCTGAGGTTTTTAATTTCATTAGAACCAAAAATCTGTATTATTTCTTAAGTAAACTTGCTTTGCAACAAAGTAATCCTTGTAACTGCTTTAAATTACTGAACCTTAATGTTCAGGTCACAAACATTGTAAATGCAACAGACTTGATGGAATAGTTTAAAGCTCTGCTGTCCACATCGAGGCAGATTCTGATCTGCTTGGAGAAATAATACTTGCATATGAAAATAAGTCTAGTGTGAATCAGTGTACTATGGGAAATAAAGTAGGAGTATAGGAATTAAAGTCTGTTTCTCACTGAGCGTGCTTCCCAAACTCCAGTCTCCTAAATTAATTCCTTAATTAAGCTTTGAATGTAGTGGGATTTCAGAATTATACTGTCTGACTTCATTCCATTATTCTTTGGTCAGTTCTTGGGAAAATTTAAATCAAAACTCTTCCTTAAAAAGCTACTTTTCATTTTTACCTTTGGAGATTTAAAAACTGAAACTCAGTCATTGTATCCTGATTTATGTTTGAGTATTGTCAGCCTGAAAGACTGCTCAATAAATACAAGTTGTCCATGAACGCCTGTAGTTAGAGAAACTTTTAATTTAATTAAAGAATATTCTCTCCAAGACTTTTCCCCTAGAATTCATTCAAAGTTGAAACTTTGAAGTCATTTAGAACTTCACTTCCATGTGCGGAGTTTAGAACACTCATTTGGCACCGCTGAGAACTACTTGCGGTGTATCACATGTTGAGCACCTGTATGAAACTCTTCACGCAAAATATTGCCATAAATGCCCTGCACAGCTAATAGTCCAAGAGGAAAACATGAGTAGAGCATGTTCAGAACAACCTGTGTGATTGATGGGTGGGCTCCATGGTTGGTAATGTAAAAGTCATGCTTCAGATTAAATCTTGACTTTAGCTAGGATCCCACTGTGGTGCTATTTAACTGCAAGTGTTCACAATTCTTTACATATGCTTATGATTAACCTCTACTCTTAAGTAATGATAAAAAAAAATGTGCATTGCAGAATGAAAAGTAAGTTTATATGTAGATAGGTGTTTACAGTGCAAAATAAAACACTGACAAGTGGTGCTTGCTCCTGAGTCCTTCTTGGCTTTTCTCCTGGTCCAAAGGAAAAGGGTGTTTAAAAATGTTTGCAAGTGAAAATGTTTAATCTTATTAGACTTGGTCCTTGCAAGAGCTGCTCTTTGTTTTTCGTTGATTCACTTTCATTTAATGGCATTGCCTAACAGTAAAGTTTTACTCAGGTCTTCACATCACTTAATGTGTAAAAAAACCTCATGCATAATTCATTAATATTTCATAGAAATAGGTTTGAATAACCTGTGCTTGATTTAGATTTACTAGTTTCCTTCCTGTGGCCATCAATGATCTCAGTAAATGGAAATAAAGCTGGTTACTGAAGCTTGTGACCTCCGAAGACTGCAGTCTTCAAAGAAAAAAGCCAGTCAAAAGACAGTACAAAGCCCCTAAAGGAGCAGCGTTCTCTAGCAGTCAGCTGGACTCACATTGCTCCTGTTGTAGATCTGCCTGTTGTGTGTTATATAAGGGAGAAAATTATTTTTTGTTTCATTTTTATTCATTATAATAAGGATTTTTAAAATCAACTGGTTTCCAGAGAACCAACCTCATTTTTAGTGGAAGGATTTGAGTTCTCTGTGATGTGTAACTGATTGATTGTGAAGTGGCGTTTATAATCTGAACTTCACTGGTGAGGGTTTCATTTTCACGTGAAATGCTGGTAGCAAGAAAAAATGTCTGTTTCTCCATTGTAGGAGATCTACTGTAGAAAACATGGATGGAAAGAATGTCAATTTCAAGAACAAGACTTAAGGATGCACAGATTTAAATTTGCTATTTTGGCATGAAAAATAGGTTAAGAATTTAATAGTTCCTTATAAATAGTCTTCATCATAAGACCATTTAGTGGACCAAATTCAGAAAAAAACAAATTCCCTAGGTGTGATTCCAACCCAGAAACCAAAAAATCCTAGAATAAGCCTCAACTAAATGCACCTGAAGGTGAGATTTCCTTTCTTTCACAAGTTCAATGTGCTGCTAAAGTCTTAAAAATGAGACATGTAGATGGAAATCTTTGAGAGCATCTTATTCTGGTGTTAAAACTGCTTCTTGTAAAAGCGGGACTATTTGCAGTTTTCCTCCCAGCAGCCTAGATATTGTTTCTGCTAAGACCCGTGTATCCCAAAAGTGTTACTCTCTCCCAGCTCCATGTATTTGCAAAAGGATGGTATGGACAAAAGCTGCTTGGATGTCTGATTGCTTACAGCAGAATTCCCCAGCCTTAGGAAGAATATTACCTAAATTATTGAATTAATTTAATTTGATTTTAAAACTATTTGATTTTATATGAAAAAGTCTTTTCTTTTGAAAGGCTGTAAAAGATTGTCAGTGATGCAGATGATCTTGCTCAAGATACTAAGCCTTTCCACAAAACAACATATTCATATAATTAAAATATGGTTACCACACTAGAAGAAGTGAGTGTGCTGGATGATAAAATAGGAAAATATTTTGATCAAGTCTCTCCAAGCATTTTTTATTTACCTATGACAGAGTGCCTGCAGGTATCAGAAGCCAGTATGGTAAATAAGAGAGAAGGCAATTAAATGATCTAGGGGAAGCAAGAAAAGCTCTTGGAAGTCTGCATGCACTGGGCAGGATGTGAAGTAGGGATGGGGGGGTCTCAGCAGAGAGGAAGGTAGAACCAGTGGCACTGGCATTGCATCTGGCTGGGCAATGGAAAGGCTGGGGGAACAGTGCCAGCAGTGGGGTAGTGAGATGGGGCTGGCTCCTCCTTGGCTTTTGTCCTGTGCCTGAAGGAGAAGCAAGGATTAAAGTATGAAAGACTTCCTTAACAAATGAGTGCTCGAAATCTGGCCTAAGTCAATTGCAATGTTAAAAAGATACCAAGCTTTCATGTTATACTTCCTTGAGGTCCATAGTTCCATTGTTGAATCGGGCAGATTGCGCAGGCTAGCATTACCCATGTCATGGAACATACCTGTAGATATATGAAATCATTAACTGAATCTCCCTCTGGATATGACAAATGATGCATTAATCTGTACTTCTCTGTTTCCATGGTGTTAAATACAGAGAGCTACTCCCATGTCCCAGATTTCTTTAATCCATTTTTGTGCAACTGCTTATGGAAGTAGTAGCTGAAAATTTCTTTACTCTTTGGAATGAAAGCACAATTCCTTTTTAAGCCTTATAAAGAAACGTGGATATTTACCTGTTACTATGACAGTGGGGTTGGTATAGGGAAGTAAAGTACCACTATCATAGTATGTCCAGTAATTCTGTAGTTTTTCTTCAAACAGTGGACTATTTCAACTCCTATGAATGGAAGGGCAGGCCTTTTTCCCTGTTGGGTGTTTCCATTTTTCTAGCTACAGTTATTTCTTTCCAACTCAGAGCACAATAGAGAACAGTATAGAATCTTATCTTCTGGTGAGATAGGTATCAGATTCTTACGGGGCAGTTGTGAAGTCACTTCTATTCTCATGAGACCGATCTTGTACCAGCATAGAGTTGCACTTATTTCTATGGAAAATGAGGATCTGAAGCTGAAGAGAAGGCACTACCAAATTTCATATCAGACAGGAGGATGATTTGAAATGTTAACCTTATGGTGATCTTCCCCTTTGTATTCTTTTGTGTATGTAGACGTGAAGGACAAATCAGACAGTTTTCTCACATGCTTCACCTTTCGGAGGAAAATGTTGCCATGTGGCACTTGCGGCCACAATATTTTCTACATAGAAACAGTGACCTAAAGAGGAGATATTTATTCTTTGAATGTCAGATTTGCAGAATCTCACTTTGGAGTTCTGCAGCTGCAATCAGAGCTGGAGCACTGTCTAACATTTCGTTTGGGATCAAAGAACTGTGAAGCTTCAAGTAATGCTAGGAGCTGTAGTCTCACCTATGTGATGGTGAGTATGCTGCCAATTATATCCTCCTTCTAGGTTCACTATATCAAATCAATTAGATCTGATTTCATCCCACAGGAAACTACCAGTATTACTGAAGGCTTTCTGGGTCTTAGTTTCAGTAAACTGAGTTACCTCTTCATGAGTCCTGCCCAGTCATTTCCCTAAAGGTCTGTGTGTGGAGGGAGAGAGGAAGAAGAAAAATTATGAAAGAAATATAAAATACAATTGTGTTAAACTGTAGATATACTTGTCTTCTCGGTATGCACATGTATGTCTTGTGCACTTCTCTGGCAGCTTTAGAAAGTTGGGTTTGGGGTATTTTATTAACTTTTCCAGAAGGCCCTAAAGAACATTGGTCACTTTGCACTCCTTGAAACTTAGGAAAGAAAATGAACAGTTTCTGAGCCAGGCTTGCAGAACAATTGCCCTGAATAAATACAGCTAAGACTGCAGGATAGTGAGGCACATTTGAGCTCTAGGAAACTCTTATTAAGCAACAAGATGAACTCCAGTTTTTACAGCTTAGCAGAGTGCAGCTTGAAGTGGGATTGTTCATGCTTTCTGAATGTGTCTAAATGATGTGTATAAAAATTTGTGATGAGCTACCTTTGTATGTCCTGGGACTTGAATTTCATGAAGGTGTTCACATATAAGATCTCCATCCACTTGTAGCTTTAGGCATGTCAGGATTGCTTAAGTGAGCAATAACCATTTGAGCATGGAGTAAAAACAGGGTTGATGAACTGGAAATAAGAATAATTTATGCAGAAAAACCTCTTTTTGCACTTTTCACATAAATAATCAAATACTGCAAAAGCACATTCTTTGGTGGGACAAATATGGCACTGTTAAAAAAGATTCTCTGGCTCAAAACGTGGACGAATAATGGATGAACAGAGTGCACTTATCAGTCAGACTAGAGATACTAGGAGATGTATTGACTGCTTATCTATTCTTTTGAGAAGTATGTGTTTCTTTGACTTCTTTCCAAGGGGTCCTCTACCTTCTGCTGATTATTCCCTGGTGGTGTATGTGTTAAGATGTGTGTAAGGAAAGTGAAATTCTGGTGCAGTGAGGAAAATAGTAAGTAAATTTCACCTCACTATTACCTTGTTTGCACTCCAGGCACTCACGAGAGAATATAAGATAGGCACAGAATGTCCTCACATCATTCAGAGATGTAAATGCCAGCAGACAGTAACAGGAAAAGGTGAATTTGGTCAGTAGCTGCTGGTCAGTGCTTAAGGAATTCTGAAGGCTGCAACAAATAAAATTCTTAACAAGTAATGAGGAAAATATCCTCTTCCACTGAGTAAGGGTTTTGCTGTGCTGTTTGAACTGGTTCACATAAAAATATTTTGGTTTTTAAATAAAATAAAACCACATTGGCCTTTTTAACTCTCTTCTCTCATGTTGTGCTGAATCAGACACTCTCAGTGCACACACTGCATTGCATACATGCATGAACAGTCCTACCTCAAATTGCACTCTGCTCGGCTTTATGATTTGGAGTCTAGAGTGTAGCTTTAAAATAGCTTCCTAGGTGTCAACTTGGCCTCAGTACCAAGGTATTGGTCATTCTCTTTCAGTGCAAATGCAAATTAATGCGTTTGCTTCAATGCAAATTAGTAGCAATGGCATTGTGTCTCTTGTTTTCACAAGTGCTTGAGTCCTAGGTACTGAATTTAATGCAGATTCTGAACACGATCAAGATCACTGTGACTCGCTTCATTTCTATGAACTGAATTTTCACAGCATCCAGTCACTGAGGGATGAGTAGCTCACTTCTAAAATTAGAGAGCCAAATTTTTAGGACATCTGTAATCCAGAAGAAAGCAGCTGTGTGGAAGTTAATTTAATACTGCCTCTGGTAAAGCATCCCTTTTTCAGTTATCTAAACTTTTTGCCACTCATGGACACATTATAATGAGTGATAATAATGTACTATAGCTATAGTTGCTACAAAGCAATAGGAATGCTTCCTCCTCCGTTCTCTCCTTCCCCTTAAAGAAGAGAATTAAGTGGACTACACCCAAACAATGGGATCATGCAGTGTAAGAGGCACTTAAACACATATGATTTGTCTCAAACACATGGAGGAATATAGAACACATCTTTTATTACATTTCTGTTGTGACAAATGAATCCATCCTCAAGCTGCTATCAATGAATGCAAAGGAAAATGGACTACACTCATTCATTAACCTGCTATGTGGATGAGTAAATGTGACTCAAAGTTAGCATCTGAAAAATACAATCGCCCTGTGACATGAATACCAGGTCAGGGTGAACTCAGTCTATATCTGTTTGTTCAAAAGATGTTGTCAGGTTAAAACTGCATTGGTAGGCCTGATGTAGGCTGGTTGCTATTTTCTCTCACAAGTCTCATAAAGCCAATCTGAACTTTGCAATGTGTGGTCTGGGTAGCTTGATGTTGGCTTGGTCAGAAACCCAAACCTGGCTGGCATTATTGAGAAACCTCTTTGTGATCTTGTGATGTACTCAAGAAGCATCCCTTAGGAGGAATCATGGCCTTTAGAGTCTGAAAGTGATTATAAACTGAGCATATTTAACTCTTGCTCCAAGCAGAAGTGGTGAATATATCAGTTTCAAAATCTCTACTGTTTTCTGCTGAAAGCTCCAGGGGGGTGGGGGTCTGAGGGTGGGGAGGGGCAGCAGGAGGGAGCAGAAAGGAAGGATAGGGGGAAAGTTTGGCAAGATGGTACAATCTTCCTGGAAGAAAATGTCCCTGCAAGTTATGTTTAATTTAGTTTAAGATTCTGAGAGGCTTTACTACTTCTGGAGTTGAAGTGCACAATCTTTCAAGGTTGATTTAACTGTATGGTTATAATCTAGCTGCTTTAAAAACTTGTACTCAGACACCCAAGAAATATCTACATTCTAATTTAATAATTAAAAATACCCAAGTACATTCAGTGGCTCTTGGGCAGATAAGAGAAGGTTCTTTTAAGTGTTTCATCTCTCATTTTATTGTGCTTAAGTACCTTTGGCTTTGATGACTGGCTTGACCTAAATTGACATCTGAAAAAGAAGGCTGATATCAGTGCATAAATCTGTGACAATCACCACATCATTACACAGTATCACCTTTTGAAGAAGGAAATATAAAGCTACTCTGTCTGAACTCAGAATTCAGCAGAATTAACCCTTGTCTTTTACAAACAGATTTAAAAATGCTACTTGCAACAATCAAAGCCAGCAAGGTAAAGCAAAGCCAAACTATTTGAGATGGGGCTTCAACATACGTTTTGTTAGAGGTGTATCCTGAAGTTCAGATAAAGGAATGTCAACTTGTAATGGAATCTTTTTCCAGCATGATGAATACTAGATTCCTAAGTCAGAATGTTCTCAGCTATTCTGAGGTTTTTCTGAGCTAAATAGCTCTGTCTGGAAATAGGCAGTGTGATACTGCTCTAAATTCAGGAGGAATGATGTTAACATCCATATGTGTAAGCCGAGCAAGGGTTAGTGAAAAGCTATGAATACACCCCCCCAGTTTGTAATTTAGTATTGCCCAGAAGGGCCTGAAATGTAAGGTGATAAAGGCTTTCTGTCTTCATATGGTGTGAGCAGGTATTTACAGCCACTGAAATGTATTACCAACTTATGCTTCCAACAGGAAAATTATATTGACATCTTTCCCCACTATTGTCCTTTCCCCCCCCCATAACTCTTTCTCTGAGGATCTTCCCCTCTTTGTTTAAAATCATAGTAGGATATTAAACAGTCGCAGGAAAGAGCCTGATCACACTGTGATCTTTATTGGGAATTTTCTGATGCACTACTTGTTTGAAATCATGCAGCCTCAGAACATTCCTCCAGTGACCTACTAATGCATATCTTGCAGAAAATGGGAAAGCTCTCACTTCAGAAATGTACCAGTACGTTCTCTTTTGGGAAGTATTTAGCAGGTGTCTAAATTATATGCTTTACATTTGCAACACATCTGATGTTTTTCTCTCTCATTTGTTGAGATAGGTATAGAAAATACATATTGAAATGCATAGAGAGGTATATTCAGGGCATAAAGAACTCAGGCTTAACACTGTGCGTGTACCAGGTGAAACCTGCTGATGAATGGTGTACAGTAGGTATGGAGGTGTTTTGGATGCATTTCTGACTACCTGCATGTGATCACCAATACTTACATGTAATTTCTTCGACTTCTAACTAACATGATATTCTGTATGAAATTCTGTCATGAATTAGTCCAGAAAATCAAGACTTTGTTTTTCACTTTGAAGCAGAATGTCAGCTGACAACAGCAAATACAACATGCTGCTCTGAAAGAGAAGTCATGCATCATGTTGCTTACTTACCAACTGCTTTTAGAGAGGCGTACTTGTTAAGCTCTTTGCCTGGGGGCTGTTGCTCATACGGGTTTGTGATCTGTCCCAGGCTGGGATACGAATGTTGATGTGCCATCTGAGGAAGGAGGGGAGATGTTGGCATGACATTATTCATCTGTGGTGCATCTGTATTAAAGAAAACAAACAAGCATTAAGAAAAAATAAACCAGTCTTAAGGTTTTAACATCATTATTCAGTACAGTTTAGACTGAATCATGAGACTTAATGAAACAAAACACTATTTACTATGAAGTGGGATTTTGAGCACAGCAAACCTGTACTTCAGTTAATGGCATTAAAGGTTGACATATGATTGTAGCAATATCTGTTAACTGTTTTATTAAAGGTTGACATATGATTGTAGCGATATCTGTTAACTGTTGTATAAAAAGTATTACCTTGGAACTAAAAACTAGGTTTTCAGAACAATTGAACACCAACACAAAGACTGAATTTGCTGCAGCATTAGGCTACAAACCAAAACTTGAAGTTTATTCTGAACTAGCTTGAATACAGGGCAGTAGTATCACTGTCTCCTGCAATTGAATAGCCAGGCTGATTTAATCAGGCAGGCTGCTGCATATAAGCTTTTAATACCAGAATCAGCTTGGTTATTTGCACAGCATTATATTGCGTTCTGTAGACATGTCCCACAGTGTAGAAAGTGCAATTTTGGCTAATGACAATCATTAGGTAAATTCTTCAAAGCTCACACTTTGTCCTTATGTTTTCTCCTTTTGCATGACAGAAACAGTATCACAGAATCACATGATGATGACATTTTCTGTAGCAGACACAACTAAAAGCAGGAGCTAATTACTGCTTATGTACAGTTCTATCCCAGCACTCACCCCATATCTATTCTGGAGTTGATTTTATAATAGAGAATATAGCCTGAATACTTTACAGGATGTGCCACAATTTATTATTTGTTATTGATGTTTGATTCCAGTCTCTAAAAAGTTTGATCTGAATTGTATGCTGCACTCTGTAAACCTAAATTTCAACAGTTTTCAGTATGATCAGCATATATTTTTTTGCGGAGTCTTTTTCCGGGCTGTGTATTTGAGCTATTTGGAACTGATTGTTAATCCTAGAACCTTATCATGGCTTCTGAAATCACAGATGAGTGCATTTTTCTCCTGCAATGAAATCATGGTTCAGAATTATGGCAACACAGTAACTCCCACAGCATCAAGCACTGGTGTATGATAATGTAGAGAGAAAGCTGTGCGCTTAGGGGAAAGAAAGCTTGTGGTGATGGCATGAATGGACCACTCCCCAAGTGCTCCCAGGATCTGGCAGGAACCAAATATTCCTGTAGTTTGCTAGGATTTTAAGGGAATTAAGCCATTTGGCTTTTCGTAGCTCATTAATGAAACCAAATGCATGAGCAGGAGCTCTGAAGTCAGTTAACACATTTACTGCTGGGATACAAAAGGAATCCTGAGGTGTTTTTAACTTTCTTCTTCACCATTATTGCTACCTGGTGCAATCTCTGCTGTGCAGGCTGAGGCTGCTCTTGCCTCTGTAGAGCAACGTGATCACATCCTCCTACCTTATACACGCATAAATAAATCATGAGGGCACCTAGAGGCAACTCCAGAGAAACAGAAGTGCTGCCATCTAGTAACACTGGTTTTTTTTACTGTTACTGGTTGGAAAAAACTGGTTATAGATAGTAGATAGAGCTGAATGAGAAATTATCTTCCCATAAGAAAAAAGTTTTTCTGTAAGTTTGTTTTCTTTTATCAAACAAATCAAATCTGAAGTTGATTTTTTTTTTCCCAAATATTGTGTCAGATCAGGAGAAACATTTTGTAATGATTTCAAAATTATAATATATAAATAATTTGTCTCACTTAAAAAAAGAGAAATGTTATTTTGAATTGAAACCCAGAGACGTTTCCATTCAGTATTCCTCCAAAAAGTATAGGAACACTTTTTGAATCCTTTCTGATAGGTTTACCTTAAAAGGGTAAGTTTATTAAGTCAAGCCTTTCACAGAAACAGTTGTTATTTTAATGAATTGCTATTTTCTAATAAACAGAAGCTCTCATTAAGTTTCTGTTCAGCTGTAGTGTCTGATGTAACTAAGTCTTGATCTTAGAGCAAGAATTCCTGAAATCCTATTCTGTTCCCATTCTGTCTCTACAGTACAGCTGAGGAAAGCCTCTTACTCTAGTGGCTTGAACCATGAAATAGCTGACCACTCTTTCCAAACCAACCATATCTTCCCAATATCTCTCTTTTCTGGTTGCATCTACAAGTACACTTGAGGAGGAATGCTAGCACAGCCAAGTAACAGGGCAGCTCTAAAGACATCAGCATGGGTGGGACCTATAATGTAAGGAAGGTGTCAGTTTTTTCCGCGACATACACTAATTCTGTTTTCTGAGTAGAGCTAAATCAGCACTTAATAGATGCTACTACTATGAAGTTCCCTTGTGGCAACTCTTATTATTCCATCTGTCAAAACATAATGATTTCACTGTGATGAAAGTATTGTATGCACCAGTATTTCTATGCTGTCAAAATGACTTGCAGCTGTGGAGACTTGCAAAACCAAAGTAAATAAGGTATAGTTAACCAGAACTGGTTTGTTCTATTTTTTTTAGCTATGTTTCTTACTTAGACCTGTAATTTTTACTCAATCATCTTTTGAAATGTAGTGAGGAAAGTTACCCCAGAAATGTACTGGGGAAAATGAATTCTGTGTACTTGGGTTTTGTTCAGGTTTTTCCCTGGCAGGCTATGTTGCTGGGTTTGGTTCTTTGAGTGTTTGTGAAGATGTAAAGAAACCTTTTTTCCATTTCCAGATCATCTTTGCTCTTTTGTCTTGTTAAAAGCCCAGAACTCTCCTGAATTATGAATTTCAAGCAATTAATGACAACCATTCTTTCATTGCTGCAGTGACTGCATGATGCCCCTCACTCATACCCAGATGCTTACACAAGACTAAGTCATCACATAGAAGACAGTTCAAATTACTCATTCAGTTAGCCATGTGCACAGAGTAAATTAAGCGAAAGGCCAAACTCTGGCAAAGTGCACTGAACTACATTGAAGAACAATTCCTCTTTATAAAGAGAATCCCATTGGAACAGACTCCTAGGGCCTAGAAGGAAAATCTCAGCCTGATACATACATTTATCTAAATCTGAATCACACCAAGTTTTAGTCTAACTGGCTGTAACTGGTGAATGTTGCATTTGTTTGCAAGCTCACTGAACTGTGTGATCTGATTCCTTGGCTTTTAGTTTCTAGAGATAAGTGAGCAAATGGGACTTTTGGGGAGAATTCCGAATGGAAAACATAAGTATGTTGTTTTCTCCGCATGTAGTTAATGTAGTGATGGGTAAATTCACCTATATTTGTATGCTATTTTGGAAATGCTCATGATTGAAGTACAGTGGTATAATGCAAATCCTGCAGTGCACACAGGGATGGGGAGTGTAAGGCTAACCACTGGGGAGAGTCCAGGCTTGGCTGTGAGCAACAAGGAAGTTTAAAACAGGACTTGCATACTCTGTGGCAATCTACATTTGTAACTAAAAAAGGCATTGGCCTTGTCAGTGTTGTCTTATACTTGTAAATGGTGGTTTGGTCTCAGCAATACTGAATAGGGATTCTCTCAGGAAATAAACTTGTCTACAACGGCTACTGAAGATGTCTCTGTGAAATTTGAGATTTTACAATTTGAGAATTTGACTTTTTTTCTGAAATTGGATAAAAATAAATGTTAAATTTTGGGGAGCAAGTAGTAGTCTATTGGATCATTTAAAGCATTTTAGGATACAAGGGAGTGGTTTCAATTGGAAGAAAGTTTACTGAGAAAAATCCCTACTAGCTTTATCACTGACCTCTAGTGCCAAGTTAGATATTTTCTACTTCTAAACCAGATACTCTGTGATTACTATTTGCAAATAGCTGGCTTCACTGGGTGGGAGCAACTTTAACCTGAAAGCTGTGGCTGTGCTGATACGGTACTTTTGGCAACCTGTCACTGGTACCTTGTCCAGCACAGTATTCCATATGACCAGCTGCAAGGTGCCACTGCCAATTTATGTATTTATTTTTAAAAGACAGAGAATATGAACATTACAGAGAGTCAACAAACTGTTTGCGCCACAGCTTCTAGCAGAAACAGACTGGATTGGCACTGGTGTTACTGTCAAAAACCTGCAGTATTCACAACCTTTCTAATTTTCTGCTGAAGCAAAGAAATAGGATGCCAGACTGCTTCCTACCCTCCCAAGGCTTTGAGGAGTCATTCTGGACAAAGTATTAGTGGTCGGCTTTCTGTCTTCCGACTACCAGATCCAAAATAGGATTTTAAAAAAGCGTGCTAGAGCTCACCCCACAAAAGCTAGATGCCTGCTGGGCAGAAATGAGACAGACAGGTTTTACATCCCAGCCTTCTAAATGGCTCAGGCATTGGCTTCTGGTCGCAGTTCTAGTAGTTGATGAAGACTGATCGTTACCATATCTCTGTGTTATCTTGACCTATTTCTCAGCCTGTGCAATTGAAACTTGTATACAGATGTCACAGGTAACAGCTTACTGCATTTTTTAAGTGAAAATGCTTTTTTTTGGGGGGGAGTGTTTCCCCCTCTCCTTGATTGTGAATTGTGGAGTTCCTTTGGTGTGTATCAGTGACAACAATAATGTAGTTGGTTGCTGTAGTTATGCTACACTCTATCCAATGAAGATAATGTTATATCTAATTTACGCTCTTCATTCAGAAATCAAGGAATGAGCATCTCAGCAATTATTAAATACAAATAGGAACCAAAGGTGAAAACACCTGACATACCTTGGGGTTGAACGTGGTACGACAAGGCAAAAGTCGCAAAACTTTTTGTTTGTTTGTTCTGTTACCTGCACTGTTAATAGAATATATTGTGCTGCTCACCTAGTTTGATTATTCTTGTCAAGAAGCTGACAGGGTTATGGGAAATAGTCGGGGTTAGAGGCAGATATGTCAGTAGGCTGCTAGCAATACTAAGCTGGTTCATTGTAAGCCAACAACCTGCCATGAACATCCCTTAAGCTCAGCCACTATTCTCCTCCTCTTCAGCCTCTTGAGTGAGAAACCTCTTCTATAGTGGCCTGGGGATTCACTCATTTCTGTGGCAATGGAGTCAGTGATTTGGTGCTTGAAGAGGGGGAGAATGAAAAGACTCCATAGGCACAGAATGGAATCTATTAGTAAATAAGCAGTTACAGGCATGAGGAAAAGAACAATGAGACAGGTGATGCAGTAACAAAACAGGAGAGGGTGGGGATGGGCAGGAATGCAGAGTGAGATTTTGCTATAAAAGCCACCTGCAGACACACATAGAAAAGAAATAAAAACAAGACAGACAAAAGAACACTGGAAGTCAAGGGGGGAAAGGGGAAAATTCAAAGCAAAATATAATAATAGCTGAGCATTTTCAGAATCTCAAGAGAAAAAACCTATGGCCTGAACTAACTAAAATTGAAAATAACAACCATGAAAACTGAGAGTGTGAGTGATTAGAGAATACCAGTACAAAATTGCTCCCTTCCCATCCGTAACTGCACTGCCACCAACATGCATCTTTGTTTTGTGCGTATTATACTTAATTATAAGACTAGTGCATCCATCATTGCAAATCCATACTCATATTCCTACAAACCTTACCAACAGAAACTGCTGGTGCCATTTCTGAAAAATCCCAGATGTGATGAAAGCTGTGAGATTTTAACAACTAGACTATACCTGTAAACCAGTTCCTTTCAGATCCTTTCCTCCTTGATAATAAGACTGTTCTCCATTGATGGGACTGAGGCTCATGTTGATCTGAAACTCAAATCCTTGATCTATATATTTGCTTTTGCTTCTCTATAATTGTCCCTATGCAGTTGAACTGACCCTCTCTGAGTTTTTGTGTGTGTACATTTTCCTACACATATATAATTTGAGTTTTTTCTCTCTTTGTAGGTACTCAATTGCCATTGTCATTGTCTTTTATTTAGATTCTTTGCCACTTCCTTCAGTTTTGTATTAAATGTTGTGTTTTTAAAGGATACTTACATCCAGGGCATCATTGCATGTAAAAGTATACAAGGGTATGCCAGGCACCAGCTGGTATATCAGAATTAGACTGCACATTGTTGTGGTTTAAGCCCAGACGGTAACTCAGAACCATGCAGCTGCTCGCTCACTTCCCTCCCCGCTTCCTCCCCCCACTCACGGATGGATGGGGAGGAGAATGGAAAGAATGTAACTCCCACGGATTTAGATAAGAACAGTCCAGTAACTAAGGTATAACACAAACCACTACTGCTACCACCAGTAATAATAATGATAAGGGAAATAACAAGGGAAGAGAATACAACAGCTCACCACCCGCCGACTGATACCCAGCCCAACCTGAGCAGTGATCTAACCCTTCCAGGTAACTGCCCCCAGTTTATATACTGGGCATGACGTGACATGGTATGGAGTACCTCTTTGGTTAGTTTGGCTCAGGTGTCCTGTCTCTGCTTCCTCCCGACTTTCCTTCCTCCCTGGCAGAGCATGAGGCTCAGAAAATCCTTGGTCAGAGTAAACATTACTGAGCAACAACTGGAAACATCAGTGTTATCAGTGCTGTTCCCAGGCTGAAAGTCAAAAACAGAGCACTGCACCAGCTACTAAGAAGGAGAAAAAATGACTGCCACTGCTGAACCCAGGACACTTCCAAAAGTGGAAAAAAGTGAAATAATTCTCAGTAAATTGAAAGAATAAATGTAAACTGAGGGCATGCTGGAGCAAGACATGAGATGGAAGGGGCTACACATTGTATATCTTCGACTTAAAGCTTGGCAATCACAGAATTGCAGAGAACACGTAAGACTGAGCAGCTGGAAGGGCAGTGGTCCTTGAATGCAGCGGAAAACCAGTTAATGTGTGTCTTCTTGTTCTGGTTATTTGCTAATTTAGTTAAATAGGACTACTTTTCAACAACAGAAACCATATTTATGTTATACATTGGGAAAGCTAAAAAGTTAAAATGGAGAGTTTCTATTTTTAAGCCAAGGCTGGTAGGCTCACCATATTCTAGGTACTGGTTGAAAAAAACAATTTTAAGTAAAATGACATATCCATAATAGAATAGATACAATTTGCCCTAACCCCAGAATATTTCATTTTAAGGCTGATGAGAACTGGAAGTGCTTGATCAGAAAGGAATTTTGGATTTTGTATATCATCTTGTGCTAAAGTTAACAATGATTTTAGAGAAAATTGAAACAGCTTAAATAAAACATTTATTGTCTCTAATCATTGCACAAAACCATCCAATCAAATGAAGAAATTAATTAAAAAAAAATTCAAATACTATAGTTCTGGTGACAAACGGAAGGGAATGTGATTTTTGGGGTCTCATTTAGCTTTGGTCCAAACCATAGAAAAATTTGCACTACCAGAAGACCCTTAGTTTCTCTCAACAAAAATGAATATCCTGACTTTCTGAAATCTTTCAAGGATGCTACAATTTCAACCACAAAATAGAAGTATGAATCCTGACCATATTTCCAGGTGTTTTGGTGTTGCAGCTGCAGATCGTAACACCTTTACTACCTGAAACTATAGACAGCAGTGTCCTTTTGTCTTATACATCATAAGTTTCATACATGTTTGGTGCTAGATGTTGGCAGAATGGTGACATTGTGCAACAAACATTTTCTTGGAGATGTTTAGGGTTTCTTAAGTACCCAGAGGTATCTGCTGAAGAGTTAAAGACATTATTTGGGGGTTTTTTGCATTTATTTTTCTGTAAATACCTATTTTCTTAAAAGCCAAATGATCCCTTTTGTTCTGGTCAGCAATTCCTTAGAGATTCTAATTAAATCTAGTCCATTACAGCCCATTAGGTGGTGTTAAAAAGCAATTTGGTTTCCTTTCCCCAGTCCATGCCAACATGCTTACCCAATTACTTCCACAGTGCTTTAAAGATGAGATTTTCAAAAGCATCAGCATTGGCAAAATACTGTTTTCAGTGAGTCAGTGGTCATCCTATTGACTTCAAATCTAGAAGAAACAAAACAGCAAATGTGTAGGTATCTTTTAAATACCCAAAGATGTCTAAATTATGGGAAAGCACTGTAATACATTCCAGCAATACCACTAAGCTAATTAGTTGCTGCTTTCAGTGGCTTCTTGTGTCAATATAATTCAATTGTTTAAGAGCCTCTTTCCCATTCTGGTTTTGGGCAGTAATAGGGACAGTTTTATTATAAGTAACACTGGCAATTAGATTTCAGAGATTACTTTATAACACCACCCACACCCCTTTTTTTTCTTGTCTAGGAATGCTGCTTTTGAGTCACAGAAAAACAAATTTTGGAATTTATGAGTCTGTCTATCAGGATGGAATGGAACATAGAGGCAGTCAGAGAACACCTGCAATCATTCTATATTTAATAGTTCACTAAACATCCATTTGAAAGGAAAGCAAATGGCCAAGACTGGAGTGATCTGGCTGCAGATTATATAAATCTGGGTTCCAAACTCTCATGTGGGTGACAGGGATATGTCATTCTGAACATCCTTTGATGTTTGCTTCATTTTTATTCTTGTTTTCAATGTCTATACCTTTGTGAAGTGTTTCTTCTCCCACAGTTTTAACATCCCAAATGTGCAGTGTTCCTTTAACAAGGGAATGAATGACTCCAAAGCTGGTTTTTAAGTTAGGAATATTAATAGTAGCAGTATTTTGAGAGCAAAAGAGAAACATTTTTGATAGCCATTGTTAAAGCTCAGAGCTAGGTCTCATGCTAGGTAGGATACAGCAGTTAAGACAATCTGACTCTCATTGGTGTATAACATTTCTAAGAAAGGCTGCACAAGTGAGAGCAGGTTATTATTATGTCATCTGGGAAGAAACTCAGAACCTTCATTCAGCCCCTATTTGCTATTAAGCTTTCCAACCAGATACCTCCTAGTACATTTAATAAATACTGAAATATTAACCAAGTTTTAATCTGAGTCTAAGTGGCAAGGTTCAAACTCTCTGAAGGGCTGAAAAGTATTAATCACATATATTTAAGTAACGGAAGAGAGAAATGTCTCTTGGGTTTAGCTCCATGGGTGGTAATCTCTTTCACTATAATAGACAATAGTCCTCTGTGACAACCACTCGTAGGCTGGTGTATTAATGCAAACCTGAGAATTGTGGTAGGTTTTGCTGATGTTCTAAGCAGTGAAATGAAGTGAGGGAAGAATATTGTGTTCAGTTCTGGGCCCCTTACTACAAGAAAGACATTGAGATGCTGTAGCAGGTCCAGAGAAGAGCAACAGAGCTAGTGAAGGTCCTGGAGCACAAGTCTTATGAGGAACAGCTGAGGGAACTGGAGATGCTTAGTCTAGAGAAAAGAAGGCTCAGGGGGGACCTTATCACTCTCTACAACTACCTGAAAAGAAGCTGTAATGAGATGGCAATCTGTCCCTTCTCCCAGGTAAGAAGCAATAGGGTAAGAGGTAACAACCTAAAGCTGAGCCAGGGGAGGTTTAGGTTGGATATTAGGAAAAATTTCTTCACTGAAAGGGTGATCAGGTGTTGAAACAGGCTGCCCAGGGCAGTGGTGGAATCACCGTCCCTGGAAGTCTTCAGAAAACACGTAGATAAGACCCTCAGTGGCATGGGTTAATGGTGAACTTGGCAGTGCCTGGGTAACGGTTGGACTTGATGATCTTAGGGATCTTTTCCAACCTAGTTGATTCTATGACACAGCAGCTACCACAGTGCCTGGGCCCTGATGGGCCATCCTGACTCAGCAGACAGCTGCTGTATGGCCCCAAGGCAGGCACCAGTTCCCTACTTTCAGCCCCAGTGAAACAGCTGAGCACTCACCTGCAAGTGACCTTGTTGCTCATTTGGTTATACCTGATTTACAGATCTGGAAGAACGATCTTGTTAAGAGGAAAACAACGAAATAAAGACAAAATAGCTTCTCAATTATAGGTACAAGGTGTTAGGCAGTATGGCAATTGCTTTCCATCTGTATTCTGCATCTGTTGACTTTTGCACATTTTGTTGTGTGTTTTCAGCACTTTTCATTGATTAGAGATTTAGATGCTGTGATTTCTACCAAGTATGAGATCAGAAAATTATCAAAATATTTGCAGCCATATGCAAACCCTCTCAACATGACTTTGAACAAAAAAGCTCACAGGCAGGAAAAAAAAAAGTTCTTCAGAAAAAAATAGTGCACTTTGCAGTGCAAGATGATGACTTTTAGATCAAAACTTTTTGACTGGTCAGTACTGGGAGTTCACCAAACCAAATATTTTTACCTTTATACATTTTTTAGAAGTGTCTTTTCAGATTTTCCGAAGTTGATCAATAGAATTACTGCTTCTTTTCCAGCTTGGAGGGGAGATAAATTGTTCTTTGGCAACAGAAAAAACTAAATGAGAAGGGAAATGTTTCTTTTCCGGTAAAGACAGACAGGGCAAAAATAAATTGATGTGGTGCCTGGATTGCAGCAACCATTAGAGCACTTTGGGGACAAAACAAAGGAAAAGGTGACTGTAGACTATGCTGGATAAAAGATTTTAGGTGAAGATCACACACACACACAAAATGGAATTACAGAATTACATCTTTTTTCTTATTTTCCGTTGAACTTTTCTTTCTGGTGAATAATCTGTCAGAGGAGATGAGCCCTCAGCTTTCATCTTTTTGAGTAATTATATAGACACAGTAAAAGACAGTAGAAGAGAAGCAAGCTGTTAGATCATTTAAGTGTGGTCACATAAATGTAGGATCTGGTCCACTAAATAAGTGAGCTCAACAGGGAAAACCCAGCATGGTTTTTTTTCAGGTTTTATTTCTTCCATCTTAAGCTTTTAATTTTTAGTTGCTATTGTTTCTTGTCTATAAGGCTGAGCAAAGGCCTCAGTGAGACTTGAAGTCTCTATAGAATTTCCTGCTGGCTCCTAAACTGAGTATAAGTACAATATTCCCAGGCTTATCCAGCTCTGCTTTAGAATCCATTTGTAATCCACACAAGAGCAGTAAAGAAGAAACATATACCGTGTTATTACTAAGATAATTGCTGTCTGGCTAATCGCACATTTCATTGCTGCTGGGCCTCTTTTCTTATTAGCTGTGAATGTTTACAATTTCGAGTGATTTTGTAAGTCCTTCTTGACTCATCTAGCCCCTCTGCAGAACTGACAGTCGTCCTTGACTTTAAAGCATGATATATTCTGCTTCATTTACAATATATCCAAATCCACTCTAAAAAGGCTTTCCATTTCTTGGTGAGGTGCCAGTGATTCTGAACAGTCAGCTCCTGCCAGCTATTACTATTGTCAATAGCTGACTTTCGGGAGGAAAGACATGGTATGAGGCTTTGAAGTAGTTGATGAGCTATGCTCAAGTGACCGTTGCTAGCTGTATGGCTGTATCTTGGATTTGTTGTACCCATGTACTTCTCATTTCAGTACAAAGTCAAAGAAAGAGATCTGAGAAACGTCTGTTCATCTGCAGAAGCTGAAAACAAGGTCTGTCTTCTGTTGCTTAGTTCTGTGGCTAACCAAAAAGCTACATATGATCACCTCACTTCCAAGACCAGACAAAAGGGACTTAAAAAAAGAAATAATAAGTTGCACTTTTTATCGTAAAAAAACCCAACAGCTCTAGTAAGTTTCATATACCTCAGTATTTTCTGTTTTCCACAGCTGCATGCCTTTACTCTTTTCTTTGTTTACTTTCTTGTTTTTAACCTCCAAAGACAGAAATTTAAAAGGATTCATTAGTAGACAAAGTGCGTTATTTTTGTGAAATCCAAGTTGCAGTTTGTTGCAGTTTGTCATAATTTGGCCGGGTTTTTAACTGTTGATAAATGCAAGTTCAATTTTCTGGCTATTCCTGATTTGGAAATGGGACAGCAGCTGTTACACCACATCTATGACCATCCTCCAGCACACCAGGAGCTAATATTTCCTCTTTCCTGAGGACAAGCAGGACAAACTGTGGTGCTTGTCTTCCCACTCACTTTAATGCCCCTTTACTCATAAATCTTCATCCATCAGTGCCTGAAACCCAGGAATCTTGCTTCTCAGGTGGGTCTTCTAATCATTAGTCTGGAAGATTCTCCTATTCTTACTTTCTAGATCAATTAATATTCAATTATTTTAAAATTGCAAAGGCTCCAAATTTAAAGGTGCTTTTTGCAAGCAATGCTGCAGCTGCAGGTTGGTACATGACCTCCAAAGACAGGACACCACAGGACCTATTCCAGTACCAGTTTCCATATTAGAAAATGGTGTCCTCCCCATATTCATACTTTGTATCTGTTATACACCTCCACAGATATCAGGGGGGTCTGTCTCAGGTGTCTGATATGGGTCTGATAAGACACCTGAAACACTTAAACATACAGCAATTTTCTGATGGATGTAACTACCAATCAAAGCAAGTGAATGTTAAAATCTTCTTATAATGAATATGGAGCCAAAAATAATGATTCAACATCCCACAAGATTGCTCTAACCACTGTACTATAAGAACAAGCCTTCCCTTCCCTCTCTTTCTTTGCCCATTCTTGCCCTGCTCTTCTCTGCTCTGCCCTACCCTGTCCTTCCTCTCCCCTCTCCCTCCTCCTACCTTTTCTGAACCAGGGCTCAGACATTAGAGTGTTCACCCAGAACTGTCACATTCCTTTTACATGGAAAGGGTGAGTAAAGAGTGTAATCAAACTTATTTTCATTCAGACATCATTGATATTTTTACCTTGGCAGCCATCCTCACTAGCTGCAAGTATGCCTATAATGCAAGATGCTGCACTAATAATCCTGACACATTTCTCATCTCCTTAATTGCATCTAAATGTGTGCTATAGCACTAATAACTCAATAGTGGGGAATTTACTTATAGTTCAGGGAATGTGAAAAACATTCCCAAATTTTGGTATCCCAGGCTGTCCTTCCATCTATATGGAGCAGAGCAGAAATCTCTACTGGAAACTCTTTGGATAAGTTTTGTCTTTTAAACACATGAATTTTGAATGTTTAAATGCCTTGCTGGTTTGAAAACAAACAGTAACAAGCAAAGCAAATGCATTCCTGAGAGTAGGTGTGTCTATGAGTACTCTGACACTGAAAATGCAAACTTCACTTCTCATCTTTCTCCTTTCTACATATCTCTTGTACATATGAAATCCTACATTTTAATGGCACTAAGCTGTTTCACCATTTTCCTTTTACCTCCTTTCAGGATCTAAGCGCTTGTCTATTTTTGTGTCTCTTTTACTCCCATCTTGTCATGCTATCCTCCTCTACTGACAGTATTAATTCAGAGTCCTTTGACAGGATATTCTAAAGATGTGGATGTCAGGGAAAGCTGAAGCATCACCATAACATTATGCAAAAATATCTATTGTAATATAAATCCCTATGCCACAGCAATTTTAGCTTCTCGTTTAGTCACTTATACAAGATGTGCTATAATCATGGTGAAGGCATTACTTATTGTTGCACTGATAGATTCCATACAATCAGTTCATTGTAAAATATGATGAAAATCAAGTTTTATTCTGGCAATTCAGCATTACATGACAATTGAGCCACTGCTCCCTTAAATCCTCCACAATTCTCAGTCCTTTCTTTTTCTGCTGACTGAATCTGCTTTTCCCACAGGTTTTGAGATGCAGCCAAGTTTCATTGACAGTCCTTCTCAGGAGCTTTTCTCCATCTGACTAACAGAGCATCAGCTGGCTCCCTGACCCTTACACAAGGATTTCCCCCAATGAATCTGAAAGAATGAGTCACACAAAAAATCAAACCCATCATAAAACAATATTCCTTTTTTCCTTCTGAACAGACAGCACATGCCACAGGTGCCAAGCTGGGGAAGTCTTCTCTAAGAAGCAATGTCTTCCTCTTTGGCAAACTCCATATGCTGCTGTCCTGGCACCACAGCAGCCACTGCTGGCTCTTGCACAGTGCTGCAAAGCCGCTGCCTGCTGGCCTCGCTCAGCCTTCCATCTGAGATTTCCCAACTATTTTCCCAAGGCTGAATCTTTAAGATACCAGATCTTATAACCTTTCACCCTGAAAAAAGCTTTTTCGTAATATTCCTGGCCTCATTTCAGGGAAAGAATTGGCTTTTGTAGGGTCTGCCCTTTGGCTTCAGGAAGACAGAGAGCTGTTTTTCAGCACCATAAGACTTTTTGTGATGCTAAGCAACTCTTTCATAATGACCAGTGCTAACATGAAAAAGTTTCAGAATAGCAGTACAAAGCACTTTCAGTGAACATGCAAATGCAGTATAACAAATGGAACCTATTGAAGACACAGACACCTATTTGGAACGATATCTTTGTAAAACAAATCAGACCTTCTTGTAACAATTTATACCGTTTGATGGTAGCACACTGCAAAGGCCATGTACATCTCTATCTTATCAGAAAACCAATAAATGTCATGTTTATTTGTTTGTTTTTCTGACTGTCCTCAGTTAATTTTCAAATCCTTTGATGGGGTTGACCTAACCTACAAAGTCACTTACTTGCTATGTGATTGTGATACCCTACAATTCTTTTCCTTTTCTTTTCTTTTTCTCTGTAAGAGATACTAAGCCCGAAACATAGATGGTTCAGAACGTGAAGGCAATATGCTTTTGCAAGGAGCTCTGTCTACATAAATACATGTTTCCTATGAAACAAATTCATATTTCCTATGAAACAACTTAACACTAAGAACAGATGCCAGGTAGAATGATTAAAGCAATGTGTAGATTCTCCAGGTCTCCTCCTTAGCTCCCCCATATAACTGAGGGACACTACAGCATTCTTCAGGGACTCTGTCCTGCTTTTCCATCAAAATATTCACTTCATTTAGTATAATTACATATTCTACTGTCAGCCATTCAAAATTCAAATTTCTTTAGCCAAAATTCATATCATATCACATCATATCATAATATCATATCATACTTTGCATATTAAACACATACAGGAAAATCTCTGCAGCTTTTCCTACATCCTTTATTTTCAGCAAGTGATTTATAGAACCTTTTTTAAGACATTATTACTATAAAGTCAGGATAAAAAATGAATTTAACATTTAACAGTAATGGTGAAGTTTGAGGTCATTCTGATCTACCATGAAAGCAAGTTCTAAAATCATGGCCCAATTGTTGATTTTCTGTACATAAACTTCACTTTGGAGATTAACAATTGCATCGTTATAGCCATGGGATATCACAACCACATAGCAAGCAAGTGACTGTAATTTAGGTCAACCCCATTGAAGGATTTTAAGATTAATTGAGGACAGTCAGAACATTGTCTTTGGGTGTTCTTTTTTTTATACTGCAAGTTGAAATGTGAAATAGATCATCCAGAAAAATCCCACATTGGGGTGTAATTTAAACTAACAAACCCTTCAAAAGCCGTGAATTCCTCTGTCACACTAATGCTACCTAATGCTTTAAGTTGATGCTGCAACAAAAAAATTAAAGGCATAAATGAGAACTAGTATGACACTGCGAACCCACAGTATTTGTGTTTATAGTATCACCAAGACATGTCAGCAATGTATGCTTTTGTTTTAAAAGCCTTGCTCTGTTAGTCATTTTGAAATCATCTACACAAGGACTTTCACCGCTGGTTCATGAAGAATATTTGTAGTTGGAAATGAAATCCAGTATATTTGTATGTTCCAGGTCAAATCACAATCCCTTGGATCAGGAAGAAGATATTAACTGCAGACTTTGTTCTCAAGGAAAAGGCAACATTATGTTCTAGCCTCATTTATGAGGGGAAAAAAAATCCAGTCCTAAAACAAACACATTTGCAAAGCCACTGAAATGTAACGTGGTGGGGGGGGGAGGGGAAAACTCACTCAAGCTTGTTTTAAACAGAAGAGTAAGCTGAAAATCTTCTAACAAGCTCTACCTGACACCATTTTGTCTCAAGTATTTAAGACTTTGTTAACCTGGTGATAATGCTGTATCATTCCAACAAAAAATATGTTTCTTTGGGGCTATTTTTTAATTGGGAGGAAAAAAAAAAGCTTTAATGTTTTGACTTTTATCGAGATCAAATTAAATTACAGAAGGAGACACCATATGTCCAGAAATCTTGAGTGATTGTTGGAAAAAAAATGGCATTTCTTTCAAGCTGAGTGACAGGCTGTGGGAGGTTGAATAACATGGTCAAACATTTAGAGTTCAGTTGGCTGAAACAGAGGACATTATCAGAGAAAAAAATCTTTCTTTCCCATCACATTTAATTAACTCAGAGCACTTCATCAAATACTGTGACTTGGCAGCATGACTTGAAATAGATAGAAACATAGCTTTTTTAAAGTCTGGCTGAGTTTTTGTAGTTCAGGTCCATAGTTACCAGTTTACAATCAAAACTAGAGAATTTAGCTTTTATTTATAGCCAGTTTAAAAATAGCAAGCCAAATTCTGGTACTCTGTTGCCATGCCTCTAATATGACTAAGGCAGGACCCAGAATATCTTCCTGAGAAATTCCTTTTAAGCACAACGCGGAGATATTCCTTTTACACAGCATAGTGTCAACACATACAATCCTAATCTGCCTTTGTACCACCCCAGTAGAGGTCATCAGTGGAAGAATGGGAGACTCTCAGCTTGTGAGGCCCTCTGAGCTACCCTGGATTGCCTGGGGTCTAGGCATCTAGGACTCCCAGAGTCCTACAAACTGTAAGGATAGAACAACCATGTTCTGCTACTTTCCCAGAATACTCTTCAGAAATCTGAGCTTCAAGAACTTTCAAAATCCAGAAGTGGTATTTTTTTAAGCTACTGACCTTGGATGACTTCTATTTCCATGATTCTTCTGTCATTGTTTGAACCCATGCAAGGACTACGTTTGGATTTTGAAAATAATATAGCTGTGAATTCTGTTCTGGAGATACAGCCTCGAGAGCAGGTGCAAATGGCTCCAAGCTACTCTCCAGTATGTAACAAGAGCCACTAAGCTCTCCCAAATGTGAAACCGTAGCCAGACCAGGAATACCTAGGAAACTCAGAACACTTGCTTTCTGAGCTGGACTGCAAAACCCAGAGCAGGCTGAATAGGTTTTTGAACAATATGGTCCAGAGCACAGAATACACAGAAATTTGATCTGCATCAGCAGTTAAACAGTAAAGCAGAAGACTGAAGAGACGATTATAATAATTTGCCATTTTCAGCAGAGAAACACTCAGGAGGCTGAATAATACTGACAATGACCTGGGATGCCATGCTAATAAAGGAAAAAGATGTTCTTTCCACCTGTACCAGATGGCTATGGGACCAAAAGTCTTGTGCAATTCTTTATAGAAGAAAAAAAACATGGCCAGAGAAGCCCACTGCCCACTTTCAAAAATATCTTCACATGTAACACTGATTTTCTGTAATTCAGTTAAAACAAGGTGTTTGCTTTACAGTGTGGTACGTGCTCATGTACGCTGTTCAATATATTAATGTAAGTGCAGTAAGCCACCCCTTTTACCGAAGCTTGACTTACATGGCAAGCTAATGTCATGTTTGCTTTTGCTAAAAGACTAGTTCTTTAACAATATAGTGCCCCATACATTCTCATCAATGAAACAAAAGGGGTGGGGAGGTTGTTGTTTTCTTTCCTTTCCTTGCAAAAGACAGAAAGAATGGAATTCATCTAACCAAACGCATATATATACAATGTAGGTGTCTACACCTGAGCTCTCTCCCTTTTGTAACCAGTGGAGAAAAATTAACACTTAACATATATCATTCATCTTACCCTAAGTCTAAAACAGACGAGGTGCCCCTTAAATATGGGTTTTTTTTTCTCTCCACTGAGCCTTTTTCAGAGTGCTTTCATTAAATACTGTGCTGATTATTTTGTAAAATCTTCTGTGTGAATCTGATGTGTTTTTTTCCTCTTTTTCCTCTTAGCTTGTTGCCTTCTGCTGTCCAGTGCCCTTCTTTTGCTGTTGTTTGTTGCCACAATTTATCACATCAGATCACAGTTCTGTTTGAAAATTTGTCCCCCTTTATGGGTACTGGTGTTTTTTGAAAGGATACCTTAAGGCACAACTAGGCCATTGCTGTCCTACATCTAATTCCGTATGCAATTAAATACTCTAGAGGATATTAAGTAATAATAAAAAAAAAAAAGGCCTATATATTAAATATATTAGCTATGTGATTTGTAGTCACAATGAAGCTTGACTTAACAGAATTAACTACAAATATCTAAACAATTGGTGTTTAATATTTGTGCCACAGTTTCAGGGAACGTGATTTTGGTCAAAGCTTAATTTACTGGTTGTCTAGTGTACATGAAAGTTTAACAACTTCTTTAAGCCTGGGAGATGAGGCACCAGGAGCCTATTCTGTAGAATGCATCAGTTGTTTAGGTAATACCATTCACTCCTGAAGTCTAATAAATCTCACATGGAACAGGTGAAGGAGAAAAAGGGAGATTATATTTAAATAAGGAAAGCCTAAGTAAATCAGTATCTTCTCTTAGCAGGAAGCAAATAGGCATTTTAATTCCCTGGAAAGTTTCCTTTAAAAAATAACATGCTATCAAAACCAGATTTAATGGTAAATATTTTGAGACTGTCTGACATACTTGGAATAATAAATTATTTGCATATTCTGTCTCCTGCCCTCACTTCCCCTCTGTCCCATAGATATTCCCCTTTGACTGACTGTCATTTTGGATGCTGACAACAGGTATTAAATGAGGAGTATGCTCATCACAGATTGTTTGCAGAGCAAAATGCACCCTTATTTTCTGCAGAGCTGAATAGTGAAATGGGTTTGCATTGCAGGTCTTTGAGGTCTAAAGAAGATGCTGGTCCACATTCTCAATTCTAAGAAAAAAATACCACCATAGGTATTCACAGTGCTTGCAGCTTTTTCTGTAACTTTTAGTGATTCTTCTCTTTAACACCTTTATCAGCCGTGGCTCTCAGACACTTTTTTATTTCATTAGAATCGTCACAGATCTATGTACCATAGTGCTTTTATTTCCTATGAATGTACTATTCCTGTAATACACATGAAATTCCAAGCAGAAATCTAAAACACCTATTGGCAAATTGACAATACTGAAGGTGTGCATTTACAAAGAGACATTTTTGCTAACAATCTAGGATTCAATTGTAGCTTGGTCACAAACCTTCAACATGAAAAAGCACAGATTTGCAGCTGCTGCCAGAGCAGAATAGAAACCAAATAGCTGGTAATTTGGCGTCCTGATCCTGCTGTTAGCTTCGCTTTTGTCTTAGAAAAGACAAAGCATGGAACTAAACACTTTTCTAGTCTATGTTCTTGGTTCAATCTTGCTGAAAGCACTGAAAGCCTAGAATCGACTCACAAAATTCAAACCAAAGATCAGGATGAATCCTTGCAAAAAAAGGAATCATGGGAAGCAGAGGAGTGATTTCCGAGGACAGTTTCTTTTATCTTGTGACCCATAGAGAATGTGATGGTGTGGAGAGGGTCTCCCTTTGCATGGATATCAAGGTCCTCCTTCACTTTGTAAACTGGGACCTATCAGAAAAAAAGCCCAAAGTAAATACAGACAAATGCTGATGCAGCTTGTACACAGAAAAAAACATAATCTGCACCAATAAGTCTGTATAGATTTTAAATGTCTTCATGGACAAATAATTCAACATAAGTGCTCAGTGTATTTTTGTGACAAAACCAGGCTAATACAATCTTTGGATCTTTAATAAATGAGTGCATTGAAGTGACGACTTACATACAAATTTAATGAAACACTGTGTACCGCTCTGATATGCTTGTTTTAAAGATTTTGCACAAGTTGCAGCATAACAGATTTTAGACTGTTCTGAATTGAGCTATTAAAAATGCATAATAGGAAGTTATACTATTTGCTTGTCTTCAAAGATGAAAATGGACAGAAGACAACAGTTTTATATAACAAAACCCTCTCTCGTTAGGGCTTTTATTCAGAAATCTAGGTAGTAAATGCTATTCACAATTCTGAAAGCCTGAGACAGGCTAGGAAATAGCTGACATACATAGGAATGACGAGTTCTAGATCTCAACTGTTTTCAGCCTTGTGGTGATACAAAGATGACTAAAGTGTGTGGAAAAGAATGTTTGTAACTATAACAATTCCATAGTTCTAATACACGGAGTAAGTTCCATAAGCTAGTAAGCTTCAGATGCAGCTCAGCAGCACCAGCTATGGCAACATGAGTGACATCCTTAATTTTTTAATGTGTTAGGAAACTTTGAAGACTAGACAAATATCCCCTGAGTGACCATCTAAAAGAACGGAATCTACTTTAGTTTATCATAAAGATATAGTGATAGGTTTAAACACCTAAATATTCTTGTGAACTGAAAATACTACAATGGACAACAATACAATAAGTATGAATGGCTAGAAACCAAAGCCAGACAGGTTCAAATTCAAAAATAAGCATAAATTTACACCCTTAGAAATCAATCATTGGAACAGACAATCAGAAGAGGGAAGTAGCTACTATGGCTCTTCTTGTAGTCTAATCAAATCACCATTTCCTTCAGGAAGGCAGATTTTTACTAAGGTACAGCTCTTTGGCTCAAAATTAATTTACTATGGCAATAGCAGAATGAAAGAGAAATAGGAGGAAATACAATTGAGAAGATTGAAATTGAATTGAGAAGATTGAAATCTGGGCTTAAACTATATGAATTTTAATTAAAATAGGATGAAAAAGTAAAATCCTCTGTCGAAAAAAAAGGAAAGAAAACAAAAAAAAGCAGTTTTCAGGTGCAAAAATTACAAAACCTACATAAGGAGACCTTTTTACTTTTTTCCCCCAAGTAAATATCATTTTACACAAAAGAGTAAAAGAATATTTTTGCCTTCCTGCTATTCCAATTTCCCTTATTTTCTTGAAAAAAAGAAAAATAAAGCCCCCCCCAAAACCCAACAAAAAACCAAACCCCTAAAACAATAAATTACATACTTCCTCAAAACCTCAGTTGGACCAAGTAAGAATTTTTTTTTGACAGAATATGTTTAGCCCAAATTCTTTTAATGATAATATTACTAATGATAATATTTCACCCTTGGTGTAATATTACACCCCCTTGGTGTAATATTTCAATAGTGCTGGCTGCATCATTGAAACCTGACAAAATGGGAAAAAAAGAAGGGATGATTGTTAGTATTGCAGATCAAAAAGGATAGACTAGATCATGGTGTTTTGTCATGGTTTGAAGGGGCTGGATTTGAGTTGTTTGCTGAAGCAGATTGGTACATAAAGTGTCTGACTTTTGTGTAAAATCAGAGTTTTAAAATCATTTAGTATTTTAAGGATTTGTGACCTCTGGTCAATCTTTTCCTGCAAATCCATTAATGCTTCTGACCTTCTGCTTCTGCACCTTAATGAACTGTTAATTAAGATAGTGTTGCACTTTATGCAGAGATTCTTTTCAATTCCATTAATTTGAATGAAATTACATTTTTAATAGCATTAACTTGAAGGTCAACACTTTTTCTTTGGCTTAAGCTTTTAAATCCTTGATATTGGGACGTCAGTTTGCAGAGCAGGGAGAGGCAGCAAAAAAAGCCATTTGCAAATACTGCCATTTCCATTCCAAAATGTCTCGGCTTTATCAGCTGCATAATTTAACTCCCTTTTTTCCCTTTACAATGCCTTTCTGTAGAAGCTGCTGAAATCTATTAGTAGCATGTGCCTATGGGTGACCCAGGGCCAGGCTTTGTGTGAAAAGAAGTGTCAAACATCACATCTGCTTGTGAGGAGTTAAACATTATCACAGTTTAAAGAGCACATTTCAGAAGATAATCCTGCTTGCTCACATGACCTGTTGGCATCCCTTTCTGTTGTCTTCTTTAAGCAACTCATAAAGCCTCTGGGCTTTCCAAAGAGGTAGAAGGTTTACTTTTTCTTGAATTTTAAGGTGTCTCTTGAACAACTAATCTTCTAATTGTGAATCTATAATCCACAGTAATTTAGGGTTATTTATTCAGATAAGAAGGCCAGCCAGGGTAATTTGAAAGGTAGTGCATTCGAGCAGCTCTTTTATTTTTATATTGTTATTCCAAGGACAGTGTACCGTCACTCCTGTTCAAAGACACTCTTTTCATTACTGCAGCATCTCAAAGGTTCATTTTCCCTAAACAGAAAAATACAGTGGTCACTCCACAATAATGCCTCTTGATTATTGCTATAGAAACAAAAACATGAAAATTTTTATGTGTGCTCATCTGTAGACACAGATATGTTTGTATACTTTTAAAGGGAAAGGACTCCCTGTCATCTCATGTAGAGAACTGACAATTCTGAGATTTCTGTGGAGAATCCCCCAGGAAAGGATGAAAAACATGTTGATGAGGAGAAAAAGGATGAAGAAAGCATGCATATATTGCAGAAGAAATGTACAATCTCAAAAAGCTGTGTAAACCTTTTACAGCGAATGCTATTTTTGATAACAGAAGTAAATACCTGGGCTGGTAAACAACGTGGGTTGGGCTGTGCAATTTATATTTGGTGTTAGGTTGAAGAGAAGAAGGAAAGTGTCACTGGAAAAGGACAGAAATGTCAGCTTAACAAAATCTTGATGTTAATCTCCCCATGGGATTTTTAGAACAAGCACCAGCAGTCACACTTTATAAAGGGAGATCAATGTTTTGCTTGAATATAACCCTGCCCTGTTTTTACCAGCTTGAGGGAAAAACAGACTGGATCTTTAGAGTCAAGCAAATGAACTAATGTTTTCCTAACACACATTTTTATATCTAGACAGCTTTTCTACATTGTCATAACAAGACACAGCTTGTTTACAAGTAGGGTTTGTCTGAGCATAGGATAAGTTGTCAGAGTGAAAAAGCATCTATGAAATGCAGCCTGACAAAAGGTTTTATGATCACCTGAAGAGCATCAGCAATTCTAAAGATGTTATCTGAAGAAGGAGCACCTGAAGATGGAGAGAAAGGAATTGAAGAGGAAGCAGTTAGGATAATCCAAGAGGTAGTCCTGACAGTTTCTGGAAAGACTACATCAAGATGCAGAAATAAATTATGATGTAGGATCATAGGGAATGCTAAGGAAAGCCAGAAAGCCTACAAATTTGAGAAAAGGGAGATGATAGAGGGGTAAACAGATTCTGTTCTGCAGTCAGAGCCTGAAAGTGAGGTAGGACTCAGGGATAATCCTGTAGGTTGGAGTTCTGCCAGTAGAATAAAACATGAAATTGCAATGGCATCTTTCAAACCTAACAGAAATAGAGGATAAGCTTTTAATTGACTTTGGGTTTAGAAATGTTTGAAATGATACAGGGTTGGTAGATGATCACTGGTGGGCAGAAAATTTTTTGGGCTATATATGCATAGGAAATAGGAAGAACTATACAGAAGAATTAGGGAGATGGGGGCAGTAGAAACAAAGGGATGAATTATCAGAGAAGTGCATGAGAGAGTTACTACATGTGCCTGAAGAAAATGTCAAGAGATGGGTTGCTTTGGATATTGGCCACAGTACCTCATTATCACTGTTATTACCTAGTTTCAGGCAGCCAAGGTGGAAAGTTTTGGCCTCGCTGTTTGCACTCTTAAGTCAGGAGTAAACTCCAGAAAGCTTTGAAAGTGATTCCATTAAGGTCAGGATCCTCCCCAATAAGCAAAACTTGTAGTTACTTTTAACACTGAACAGAGCATCCTTAAGAGAACTCACCACTTCCTCTGTTTGGCTAAAGTTAGAGAAAGGCAGTTGGGCTAGGTGAACTTGTGTATCAGAAGTAATATAGCTTCCAATATTGTCATATGTTGAAGGTGTTAGGCAGAAAAAAACCCACTGCATATCAAGCCAAGAGTCGGTTGTTTGTGTACCCCAGGTCTAAAAGCTGTTGCTTTTC
>JANHGB010040264.1:0-18762 GCA_026283785.1 Coracopsis vasa | reverse complement strand
TTTGGCTAGTTTGGGTCAGGTGTCCTGTCTCTGCTTCCTCCCAGCTTCCCCTCCTCCCTGGCAGAGCATGAGACTGAAAAGTCCTTGGTTGGAGTGAGTATTACTGAGCAACAACTAAAAACATCGCTGTTATCAGCGTTGTTCCCAGGCCGAAAGTCAAAACCACAGCACTGCACCAGCTACTAAGAAGGAGAAAAATGACTTGCTACTGCTGAACCCAGGACACACACCAATTAGAGAATGCACTGTTAGTGCACATACAAACATACACTAATATGTGTAGTCCCTCATGTGGTAGATGTGTGACAGGAGGGTGCAAGAGCCCCACTGGTATTCATATGCAACTTTTTCTCTGAAAGGTGTGTGGTTACACCTTACACTAGAGGTTATGCCCCAAAACAGCAATCTTCTTAAACTCTTTGGTTTGCTTTATTAATTGTTACAAATGTGCATGGTCTTGTTCTCCTCATAATCATAAAATGAAATTTCAGCTCTTGTTGAATTAATGGCACTCCACAGCAGCATGTTCCCCAGACTAGTACAAGTCTTACACTGAAAAAGTATTCCTATCATCCAATTTGAATTTCTCTGCCATGCAATGTAACTGATTCGATATTTTAGCAAGAACAGATGCTTGTAATCTAGCTTCTGTAATGTTCATTATTTTATATGGTTTTTTTTTCCCTACTTTTCAAATACTTGTCTCTTTTCTGAAGTAAATAATTTCACTTCTTTCAATCTTTCTTCATCTGACAGTCTTTCCAAGCTTTGATCTTACTGTGGCCACTTCACAACACTTGTTCCCTTGCAATGCAGTTTCTGAGATGAGGTTCCACCCTCAGTAACACATGGAGTCGTGTTATTCTCTATATAATAGTATTGTAAGTCATCCCTACAAGTCTGTCCTTTATGCTATGCAGACTTTTTTGTTTTCTCAACAGTGATGCCCAAGTCATGTGAGTAGTCATGCTTTCCCTAAATGTGATAACTCTGAGACAATACATATTTTTCATGGCAGTTTATGCTAGCCAGTTATCTGTTCTGTCTCTGCATCGTATCACAAAAACATTCTTGTAACACAGACAACCTACCCGTCTAATCACCATCACAAAAAGGATCTGAGATGAGTGGGATGGCATTTCATCCAGAAAAAAAATTGTTTCTGTTTAATGGAAGTGACAGTTTACATTGTAAATGCCTGTCATCAAACATACTGTCTTGTGCCTTCCCCTGTCCTATCAAGCAATTGTAGGAGGTAGTTCCATGCTACATGCTGTACTCTTTATTCTCCATCATGCCACTGAATACAAGTGTCTCTCGGCATACTGACACATAGTGCTGTATGTTTTCTATTCACTTCCTACATGATTAACCTCTTGGTCTGTTGCTGTCTTCCATGGTAGAGGTTACATGGGCTTTCACATATAGATATCCTGAGGGGATTTCTGAGGAGAAGCTTTTTTCCCCAAAATAGAAAGATGCTGGACACAGAAACATCTTCAATTGCACAGTCAGACTCAAAAAGGTATTAAACTCCTTATGACACAGTGGTGCTGGGGCTGTGCTGACAGCATGGAGCACAGGCAAGTGAAGTGTATCCCCTGCTGCAAGCATTTATGAATCAGCAGGGTTTGTAGTGCTGACTAGTGCCAAAATTCCTGTTGGTTCAAGTTGTAAATTGGCTGTGATAGGATGGCAAAGTAACTCTTAGCACCTTGTAGATCTAATCTGAGACACTGATGAGCAAGGTTATTGTGGATGCAGTCTTTATGAGAAAGCATTACAGCAGGGAGATTCATGAGCATAATGTCACTCATCTGGACATGGGGAAGAAGGTCAAGAAGCCAGGTCACTAAATCCACAGTGCTCTGCCTTTGGTGTGTAGGAAGATTGGTAGTACTGTGGCAAAAGAGGTGTGGGGGTCCCCTGCCATCTGAGTCCAGTCAGGAAAGTATACACAATGTTCCTGTAAAAGGACCTTTTTCTTACTAATGTGATGCTGCCAGTTTATGTTTAAATCCATGGGAATACACATATAGGAATCTTATGCCTCTGAGTTCTTTTGAACTGTGTTCAGGTTACAAATTGGGAAGAGACAACAGCATCTTTGTGTATCAGTTAAATTCAAGAGCTGGTGACTGAAGTTCCCCACTGTCTTCTAGATGAAGTCTCTGATGCTGTGAGGTCAATTCTCTGTGGTTGCAGTGATTTAGGAGATGGGGTCTTCATCATGTTTCAGGTTTGGGTTCCTTGTTTCTGGTTAGACTCCAAGTGTGTAGGAGCAGAGTTCTGTGAAATCAGTTGGCTGTTTTACTGCTATCCGAGAGGGTGGGAAAGTGGGATATCACTGGCTTTGTGACTAAACTGATTGGAAGCCTCTCTTCTGCTTTCCATCTCCCTTGGGCTCTGTGCTGTACTATTGAACTCATATTTTTGCAATATTTTCTGGGCTCTTGCTTTGTGCAAGTGCTACAGTCTGAAGTTGATTTTTCATGTAGACTTTTATTCTGTGACACCACATCTCCTTTTATGAAGGTTATTTGTGTCCTCTGAAAGTTTGCTTTTCCTTCATAATTACTCACAACCTGACAGATTTATAATCCTCTGATAGGATTTGAGACATTGTAATCTCTGGAGCAACCTATTGTGGCTTCACAAACAAGGAGGATTATAACCTCTAAAACAGCAATAAGCAGATGAACTCTTGAGATACCAAGACCCTGCTTTCATATCAATTTCCAGTGCTTGAGTTGCGGGAGGGCAGGGAGCAGTGCTCTGTTCTCACTCCCACCCACATTTCTTGTTTTCTTCATCAATTTTTGCCTCAAGTAACAGAGTTGAGAAATTAATTAAACCCACCAGTTATACACACTTTGAGCACTGCAAATATCCTTAGCTATGCAAATTAAGAAAAGAGAAATTCAGCAAATTTGGCTTACACAACAGAATTTTTTTTTGCCCAGCAGAATGTTCTTCTCCCATAAGGCATGAGTTGTTTTACAAATCAAACACTTCTGTACCTTTTCACAGAAGTAAAAAGAGTCTGCTAAGAAGTACCAGCCAGCTCAGATTCTTTATTTTGCCAGTTTTGTCTTTCATTGAAATTACTTTCCTTCCAACAATTAATATACTTAATGGGAATGTGCCTATCATAGTATTTATTCTGACTGTTTATATGCCTTGTTTATTGTTTTCTCTTACCATAATGGTTATTGATGACCAAGAAGTGTCAGTTTTTATGCAGCTCGTATACAATTAAAATTCCCTCACTTCAGGCATTCCACTAGTTTGTCAGCTGTCCCAATATACCAACCTTTTAGAAGGAAAAGACTAGACAGTATAAAAATTATAAAAGCAAACACATTACCTACTTCATGTCATTGTTATTTGCTCATATGTCCAAGCAGTAACTGAGTGGTCCTCTGTGTATAGCTTGTGGGTATAACAAATTGCCTGCAGGATACTCATGTTGATCGTTATCAAAGGCAATTGAAGAGTTAAGATTTAAGGTAGGGGTAGAGTTAAAGTTGGAAGGAAGTTGCTCAGCCTTATTCTTCTTCAGTCAGCAAAGTTTGAGAGCAGTCTCACTAGCTAATCATCCAGCTAATGTGAGGCTGGAGAAACACTTCACTTAAGTATGTATTTCACCTGGGCATATCCAAGTGGCATATCCAAGTGGCATATTCTGTCCTGATATACCTGACCCAGCAATGGAGAAGAGTTTCTCTAGAGGTGAAAATATATCAGTGTGTTACAGTGAAGCTGTAATATCCAGTTATGGATATCTTCTTTCTGAGCCACATGTGCAAGTATTATTAATGTCAATGCCATTTTTGTTTTGTTAGTCTGGGTAAAGTAAACAAAACTCAGAGAAAGAGCTCAGAAGGTTGGTGAGAATTAGAGTTCTGTTCTCAGAGAAATAGCCATAATTTGTTATCTTCAGAATAGCACAGAACACAGTTTACTGATTACAGAGTAGGATGCATATTATCTTGTTACATAGAATCATTGAAAATACAAATGACTGGCTTTTCAAGAGATCACCTCATTTATTCCATGCGCATCTCTGGGAGGATTATCTGTACTCTTGGTAGATGTTACTCATGTTTTTAAAAAGCCCCCACTGAGGGACTCCACAGCCTCCCTGCACAATCTGATCCAGTTCTAATGCTATTCCAGTGGTATCCTGACCATTACAGAACTTGTCCTATATTCTGTTTTACATTTCCTTTAAGGCAGCTGAAGTCCATTAGTTATCTTATTCTCCAGGGATATGGAGAGCAGATGATTACTATCCCTTATGCTGCAGCATTTCATGCATTCGGAAGTCTCTGCACTGCTAAAGAATAGGAATGCTTTCAGGCTTGTCATAGAGAACCATTAGATGTCTCAGAAACTCAGCCTTTCTGAACGTATCCCTCTTGAGGCTTGACATTTCATATCCTCTCATATATCTCATATCTTGCAGGATCCCTACTTATTTATGCACCCTAGCATACCATTTCTTCTCTGGCATCAGCATGGTGGTGTTGATCCATTTCTGCCTTCATGCCCCTGAATTCCAGAAATCCTTTTATGTCAGACTGCTCTTTATGTCTCTTTCCTAGCCTGTGTTCATTTAGATTGTTCTTATACATAGAACCTTGTGTATCATTTAATAGGATACGCCTTGTTTTTTCACACCATTTTCCCATTTTTTTAGGATCTTTCGAATTCCAATTTTGTCCTTTGAGGCCTTTGAAACTCTTTCCAGCTTTGTGTTGTCCACAAATTTAATGTGTATTTAGAATCTGTCCCATTGTCCTCCTTATTAATGAAAGTATTGCACAACATTGGAGACACGAGAAATCCCTGCAGAACTCTGTTCAGTACATCCTTCCATTAAAAAAAAAACAACAACACAACCAAAACATGAGTCACTGGTGGATTATTCTCTGAATGCAGTTTTTTGACCATTTTTCACCTACCTGCTAGAAACAGATTCTGAAATCTTATTAAAAATCCAGATTTGTTATATCTACAGCTTTACCCTATACAAAGGGCCTATTACTTTGTTGTGGAAGGAAATCGTTTAGGTTTAGCTCCATTTGTTTTTGACAAAGCTATATTAGTTGTTACTCATTACCATGTTTTGACTAGATGCTATAAGAAGTTTGATGAATTAACTGTTGATTTCTACTCCTTCCTCCCTTCCTCTCCCCTGTCCCTTAATTAATGAATTAAATTATTACTAGATTATTTTAATTGTGTTCTTTCTCCTCTTTTAAGGCTTGACAGCACACCTTTGTTTTTGACAGTTTTACAGAACTTCATCTGTTGGGGGAGTTCTTTATGATATTGGCGTTTAAAGGACTCAAGACCTTTTTCTAAGTGTGCAACATGAATTCTTCTGGGCCATTGAGTAGAAACATGTTATAACTTTTTTTCTAAGTGCTCTTGAATCTGCCTTTCTGTCTTCAGGTGTGACCCCTTCCTTTTCTGATGCTTAATTTGGGATAGTTGCTTGAAACTATTTTAGTGAATGCTGAGGCACCATCTTCTAAAAGGGACGATTTGATTCTTGTAATCTTCAGGTGTTAGCTTTGAATAGCTAAAAATCAAACAAAAATGAAGTCTCATGGAGTCCTATATATGGTTCTCTTTTAATCAACACCAAGCCTTTCATAAGTGAGCATTTATATGAGCCACAGTAATTTGAGTTGGCCTTGTATGTAGAATAATAGCTTAACATTTAGCTGCTTAGTTATGATCTGTTCCACATTGTTATTTCAATAATTGCTAAAGTCAAATTATTTTCTATTTAGATAGTGTTGTTGTATCCAAATATATGCACAAGAGTTTCAGAGGAAAAAATTAGGTGAGACAGAACATCAGACAAATAGCTGCTTTTGAAAAAGAAAATTCTATCTTTGGAGGGGAGATACGGTATATTCCTAACTTTGCTCTAATTTTTAGCCCATGTAATTTTCTTTAGGCCTCTGTACGTAAACTTGAAATATAATAATGCAAGCAAAGTAGACTAGATCTTGTAAGAGTAAATGTAAAGCTGCTAGATGTCCATCTCATTTTCTTTAAAGCAAATAATTTCTAACCATGCAGCCTAGCAAAGAGGTTATTATGATACTTTGCAGATAGATGGTGTGACTACAAGTTACATATCCTGTTAAGAGAGCTTGATATTCTCACTAGAAAGAAAACATCCTTAAGCCCCTGTATGACTTAAGAGGCATTGGAAGCCTTGTGTTCACGGGTCTTTCTAGTCATGGCATTGTACCAAGCGTGTGACAGATGTTTAGGTGAAAACTCTTGCTGTGTACTTGACATTGGTGACCAATCAATTACTTGTTTGTAATATTCTTATTACTCTCAGATGGTTCCTAGTGTAGCCACTGATGAATTTGAGCAAGAGGTGAAATAACTCTGTTTCATGCTTAGGCACTAGAGACAGGGAGAGAGAGAAAATGTTAAAAAAAAGAATTTAAAAAAAAATATTTTCCTTTTTACACTTCAAATTGTGAATTTCAGAACCTAGCATGAGAAACAATGAAAGAATATCTGCCCATTTTTTCCTGGAATTATCACCCAGGTATTTACTAGGGGAAGGGACTTATTCTTACTTTTAAAATCTTACTTTAAATGACAGTTTTGAAAGGAGATAATCATAATATTACCAGATGCCATTTAATTTTAGTGTTCTCAATAATCTTAAGGATCATTCAGAAGTATACTGAGTGACTTCAGCTTCCTGTTATTTGATCTTCCCTACTGATGATGTACCTCCCGACCTATTGAAGTAAGTGCCAAGTAGATATGAGAGCGGAGGAAAAGGAGGACAGAGAAAACCCTTCCACAATTAGGACATAAGCAATCCTGTATCAACAGGAACTTTATTTTCCTTTTAACATTTCAGTAATGTTCCCATTCTATTTTGAACCTTCGGACTTAAAAGGCAACTGCAATAGCTTCTATCTCAACCCCCATGTTATTTTAAGAACCTCTTACGTGCAATTTCTGTGATCAATAACGTCCATGCACATACACTGACGTACAGCATAAAGATGACCTAGTTCTATTTTTGCGTTTTAACAGCCTTTTGTAGAATGGTAACTCTACTGTTAAAGGGACAATGATGATCAGACCTTTCAATAAAGGAGAAAATCCTATTGCTTAGAAGAAGCAATTCCAGTGGCTTTTAAAAAATTTCAGCCACCTGAAGAGAAGTTGAGATTATCCATCCTATTGCCACCTTTTTGCCAAAGTGCAAATATTTTCATCTAAATAGTCTTTACTGAAAGCAGTTATCAAAATAACTGCAGTAGACTAGGCACAGGTCACTATTCCTCTGAGAATAAGGCCTAGTGGGTTGTGTTACCCATACCAAGTTGCCTAGTCAAGAATACTCTTCAAGATGTGCAGCTGACAAGAAGGCAAAGCTGGAAAAAGCCTCCACCTGTCCAGTGACAGAAATCAGAATGGATTACTCCTGTAAGGCTCAGCACCCGGGATTGTGTGAACTGTTGTGCTATGGGCTGTAGATATACTACTACACTTCTCTTTTTTAGTGCATACTTAACATTAACACTGCTGTTCTCAGTGCTGCATGTGTGGCAGCTAGGGCCGTATTGTCACGGTAGTGTCCTGAGGGCATGTGTTCTCAGCTTATGCACCTTCTTCATCTTTCCCCCTGCCATGCCAGAGGTAAATCTAAGACCTGGGGTTCTTACAGCTGGAGAATTGTACTGTATTGCCAGGTTTCCTTCAGAGCCTTTTCTTTCTTTATGCTTATTTCTGTTCTACATTATCCTAAGTTAGATCTTTTTCTGTGTCTCACTCTTCACCTTAATCTGTGCAGGGAAATGACCACTTGACTCTGTGGCATCTTCACCAATGTCTTCTCCAAGTTTATAGCTGTGCTGCATCTCCCTGAAAACCACCTGCATTGCAGGTGTCTGTACTAGCTCAGAGAGGCAGGAATAGGATATGAATCCATGAAAACATCTTCATCTTAAGCTTCAGTCCTCACCTTATGCCTGGAGAGCCAAGTTAACTGGTTCTGGAGCCATCCTCATCCCCTGCTCTGTCTCTTGTTCCTTCTAGTGGCTGCATTTAAGGAGATAGTTACAGCAGGAGAAAGATATGCTGTTGTCTCTGCATACCACACAGGTTGCTGGCTCTTCTCTGAGAAGGTGAGAAATTATATATACCAGTACTTTGGGGCCCTGAATAACTACAGTGCCATGCTAGCCTGAAGCTGCAGGAACAGGAGTACTTCCATTGACATAATTGTGTCCAGAATGACCACACCAGACACATTTCCAATCTACTTTCTTTTCTCCTCTATTCTCACTTGTGTCTGGTTTGAGAAAACAAAATTATGCCACCCTTCGGTGGCATAACAAGGAAATGAGAGGAAGAACATGATTCCCTTCTAATTGCTGCTAAGTTAATTTTAAATAAAAGGTGTCTTGCTCTTATGATTATAATATAAATTCCCTCAGTGTGAGTCTACAGCAGAGAAGCTGGCCTCTATTTGTTGGACTGTTTCAGTTTCTTTTCTTTTCTTTGGAATTAAAAAGAAAAAGATAAAAAAGAAGTCTCAGCTCCTAGGTTATTCCTTTTATGGCTTCTATTTGCTTACTATTAATTCTTCTCCCTTAACCATTACAAATTGGTGCATTGTATAACCAGTAAATTGAAGCAAAAGTATGAAAATGTTGATGTGATATTTTGAGAACCGTCTGTCTTATTCAGGGTGAGGTTTTGGTCAGTGCTCAGTCTTTACTTTGTTCCCAGTGAAACTGAGGCTTTTCAACAACAGCGGCATCAGGCAAACATCTCTAAAGCTTTGTCTGGATGTATTTTATGAACACCTACTTTAATGGAGTTAGGCCAATATTTAGAAACTGAATTGCAGTAATTTAGCAGATCTTCTGTAGTGATTCCTCATCACTGTTAAATGTACAAATGTGCTGATGCTGAACTAGATTCACAGTACCTTTTGTAGCCTCAACACACTGTACATGTCAGTGTGTTTACTTGCACTCCACATTGCCAGTGTGCTCTAACCTCACAAAGGAGCCCCATACCTCACTGAGAACGTCTCACACCATGCAGCTCTTTTGACCTTCCTGGTGAGACCAGCTTACTAAGTTTCTCTTTCAGAGCTGTATTTTATAATGTGGTCACTGCAAAGTGACTGAGATCAACAAGCCTTCTAACAAGAGCCACTGGATAAACATGTGTTGTTAAATTAATTCTCAGTTCCTTGCAAATGAACGTGGGTTATGTTTGCACTGATGCCTTGGAGATGGGGATGGTTGTTATCCCCTGACATTCCCCTGAGCTCTGTTCCTATCTTTCATTAAGCCATAGGAACATTGTTTTGAGTCTGGTATATAGCCGCTCTCACTGGTCTCTGTATTCATGCAGTATTATCTTTCCTAAATGAGGCAATGTACTAATGACTGATATTTCTGACTTAGGGATTTTACTTTTGTTTTTTCAGTTACAATCCAAATAAAAAGCTGCTGTCTCACAGTCCTTTCCCTCTTAGTGGGGTAAGCTGGGTAGGTTTACTGAATATGAGAACCCTTTCAAAACTGGACCTTTTCCCTCCTGATAAATTGATACTCAAACAGAAATACAGGTGTGTGATTTTAATAATTTGTTGCAGTGCCACTATGTCAGATGCAAGTTCCTTTAAGAACCATGATAAGCTGATACAAAATGATGAATGGGGTACTGGAACAGTTTATTAGCAATGATGCTGATTAACATTGCTGTTGAACTCAAGTGTGTCTTGGCAAGAGAAAAATAACCAGAACAGATTTGGAGAGCCTGTCCAGTGCTACCTGCTTAAAGTAAACTGTCAGATGGCAGGCTGGATAAGGGACACAGTTTATATCCATCTATAATAGGACTTTTTTTGTCAGTTCTGTCTTCTTATTAACTGAACTGTTGTCACCCACTGGTTTTTCACAGTGCAGTTCTTAATCTCACAAATAAGGTACAGGCCCAAAAGGAAAAGTAAAATTGATGTTTCTATTCTCAGCCGTTTCTAGTTGCAACCTATTACTCTGCATACATTATTTTTAATGAATTGCAGAGTGCCTCTTTAGCTTTCTCAGAATGTCTTCCAAGAACAAGGCTTTGTGGACTCCTGCCAGCCACACACACGTATGGTTTGTACGCTGCCCTTCTCTTGCTGGTAGCAAAACTGTTTTGGCAACAGCCTTTCAACACTTCCTCCAATTGTGTCTTACTCCAAAGCTTGCAGAAGCCAAGATCTCAACCTTCTCTGCCCTAGTGTCAAGTCTGGTCAGGTACTGAGGGCTTTTCATTTATGATAGCTTAATGAATAACCCCTGGAAGAACTGGAATTCTAGGTACAGCAATAGCACCAGGAGCTAGGCACTGGGGCAGGTTTACATCCCTAGGACTTTGCTCATGAGCAAGAAGCTTCTTGTGCAGCTGACTGAAGCAATGAACTCTTGCAGTGTTACATTGATTGTTATGAAAGCTTTCCTATGCAGTCTTACTAGTATTTATTTATTCCTGATGTGTAAGAATTTGCCAGGCAGAAAAAGGCAGTCCCTGCCCCAAGGGGAGCCTGCTGGAAGCTCTGATATTTGGGTGCCTGTGAACTTCCTCTTTGACCAAAGGCTATGTCCTTGTGTTAATTCTGTCAGAATTACTGTTTCTCACAGCATGTTACTGTAAAATAAACCCTGTTTACAATAACAAATCATTGCTCAAACTTCCCACAGAAACTCAATATGCTTTAAATGTGTTTCCCTTTATCTTGATTATATTTTACCTCCAACTTTAATCAATGCTACTTCAAGAAAATTTTATGTTATATATTTAAAGCCATAAATACTGTAGTTAATAGTTCCTTTCCAGTATAATTGAAAATAAATCTCATAGCAATAATTTACTCTTTCCTTCTGTATCTTGATTATGGATTTTTGGACCATTTCCTAATCTTTTATGTAATGTTTCTATGACCTATTAAACAACTATCTTGTTTCACCCAAGGTAATTCTTGCTCATAGTTGTAACGATGCTTTTGGGCTATTGATAGAGTAACCTGCCTTTCTCTCTCTTTGCAAGGAGAAAACAAGTAGATGCTTAGTTAACCAATAGTAATGCACTCAGAGTCCAGTAACTCAGTTCCTGACTACACCACAATGGCCTTGTGTACTCATGGGGAAGTCACCAAAAGACTTGCAATGCAATCAGTTCATCTTGCATATTTTTTAGAAACACTTCATATATTTCTGCCAATTTTTTTGGGTTTGCAGATGGGCAGTTGTTATAATAGAACAATGTTTTTTCATGCTAACTGATCTGTACAAAGCATCTTTACAGCAGCTAGTGTGTGCTCATTGCACTGGTCTGGCAGAATGGATTGGTTAGAAAACTGGATATTATCATGAGGCAGCTTAGTAGGACTGTTTCAATTTTCAGTGGGAAGAAATGGTTGAAATATATGAAATGAATGGTTGATGATATCCTACAGCCTTGTTTTATCAAATAGTTGGAGACAAAAATCAAGTTAGACAAAAGTTTATGAGCAAGGGAATAGCAATAATGTCTTCAAGACAGCAGGGTCTGCCATCCTAACACAGCACATTGAGCAACTGAGCCTTTCCACATCCAGTACAATCCAGAGACAATGTAATTTTGTAGCCAGCAACTCAGATGACTATATTAGAGCTTGTTTTCTTAATGCACAGAAAGTGTGTGGACAAGTAACCCCCCATTTAAGATCAGCAACAAGATCTTTTTGATTAAATTCTGTGTCTAGGAGAATCGCTTATATCTACAGAGAACCACTAATGATTTGTTAAATCATCCACTGCTTGGGGCAGCTCACGTAAAAAAACCTAAATAAATGAAAAAATTTTGAAACAGAGTTTGCCTCTTGTTAAATACCAGTTGTCCTTGCAATGTAGAGTGAGCAACTGAGTGTAGAAAGTGGACAACACTATACACAGAAACTGGATAGGGCATCAGAACAACTTCTCGTCTCAATACTCCATCTATTTTATGTTGGGATTACTAAATGCTCATTAATCCCAAATCTTGCAGAAAATTGCTGGGGAAATAAGAGGATTATGTACTTACACAGTGTACATATTTCATTGAATGTTACAGATATTAATGGTGCAGTAGCCATGCAGAACATGGAAACTAGAAGTGTCCAGCTTCTTTCTATATTTTTCTTAAGCTTTCATTTAAATATTTGCCATGGAAGAAACTTGGATGTGTTTCCAAGCTGTAGCAAAATTCTGTGGTTTGCCTGCAATAAGAGTAGGGTGGAGAAAGCTGTACAACTTCTGTCCCATGTGTAAATACCATAAGAATGCCTCCTTGTGTGTCAACAGTTATTGCATTTATTGAAATAAATGGCAAGATCTTTCACTCTTCAGATTAGAGACAAACCCAGAAGGCAAATGAATATGTGCTTAACTGCCAGTTATGAATCTTTTTGGCCTTGGTGGGACTGAACAATATAATAGGACTTTTCTGTCTCTTTTATTTGAAATTCAATAAGAAAAGCATAAGGATTTTTCTGTTATGTTTTTGTGTTGTTTTGGGTTTTTTTTCCTCATGGGTGGATGATCACCTTTTGCTTAGCAATTCGTTTTCACAAAATAATAGAAGCACAAAGGGCTTTTCTGTAATTTATTATACATGCATCAGTCCACTTGACTAGAGATTGGTGAAAGAACCTGACCTTTATTATGACAGAGGGAATATAAGTGGGGGACAAACTTTAGGTTGTGGGCACTCTGTCTTGTACATGTATTTAAAGATCTATTTGGTTTAGAATGTTAAATATTGTGACTTCCTAGCAAAGTTTCCTTACAGAATAGTGCTTATTCATATTGGCACTTGGACTTCCAACTGTGCATTTAAAACAAAGGCTTGAAAGATTTTGCTTAGCTTAAGACATCACCATTGAAATGTCTCCAGAGGAGGGCAGCAAAGCTGGTGACAGGGCTGGAAGGCATGATCTGTGAGGGGCGGCTGAGAATTTTGGGCTCATCTAGTCTGGGGGCAAGGAGGCTGAGGGGTGACCTTATTGCTCTGGACAAGCTTCCTGAGGAGGGGAAATGGAGAGAGAGGTGCTGAGCTATTCTCCCTGGTATCCAGTGACAGGATGCATGAGAATGGTTCAAAGCTGTGCTAGGGCTGGTTTAGACTGAACATTAAGAAGCTTTTCTTTACTGAGGGAGTGGTCAAACACTGGAACAGGCTTCCTAGAGAGGTGGTCGATGCCCCAAACCTGTCAGTGTTTAAGAGGCATTTGGACAGTGTCCTTAGTAACATGTTTTAACTTGGTCAGCCCTGAATTGGTCAGGAAGTTGGACTAGATGGTTGTTGTGGGGCCCTTCCAACTGAAACAGTCTATTAAGTATGAAGTTAAGAAAGAGACAATAAATTTAACACCTATTTTCCAAAAGTATTTTTTGGCAAGTGAACTACACACTCTATGACAGAGGATGTTAGAATATGAGGCTTTTCTGTGGAGTGAAGGTGAAAACAGGTGCTGTGATTTGTAATGAGTTATTCTGCTAGCAGCAAGGTTGCTGACTTTAACATTCATTTTATACCAGTCTGCTTGGGGAGCCACATTGCTCAGCCACTGGTGTCATCTAGTGTATAACAGGACAACACAAACACGATAAAAGAGGGAAACAAAGCAGTATTTTTGTATTTTAAACCTGAAACTGTAAAATCTCAGCTCTGGGCAGGAGTACATGTGAGGTAGAAGAGCCTCAGCATACAGATATCTCAGCAGGGTCAGCTGTGTCTGGAAGAGCACAGCACTGGTGCTTCTAAAGCCAAGCCAGCTAGGTCAGGTCCCACACAATCTTGTCGTGCATATAGACACATTATTCATGTGAAGTTCAAGCCCAGTTGAGGGCAGGAAGGGACAAAGTAGGCTTTCAACTATAATATTTTATTCTCCACAAGGGGACCTGTTTGATAAAAAGCACTTGGAACGCAAACATCTAAAGCCATCCCACACAATGGCACTATACAGGCACATAAGTCCATTTCTGGATAAAGACCACATATCCTCAGTTTCATCCCTGATGGTGGATCATTTTCATTGTATGCAGTGGGGTTTGGAGAAAGCCCCAGGTTTCAGCAGTACTGTTTACAGAAATTGCTGTTTTCAGGATCCAGGCCTATGCAGTTCAACCTTCAACCACGCAAACTGATTATGCAGGGAAATAGCCAAGATTTGCATGAGGCACTGGAAAACATGTTATAAAATTTTCATATATCCTCCTCCGAATCACTTTAGTTCATACCTATTTTTAGGTAGAATTCAATTAAGCAATATCAGAGCCTATATCAACAGCACAAAATGATATAGCTGTACGTAGCCATAAGTAACAGTACCTGTTAGCAATCCAAATCATTATCTTCTGTATCTTATTGTTGTGATTGTTTCCAAAAACAGAATTGAGAGAGATGAGCTAAAACTCTAAAGTTTCAGTGATTATCATACATTAGCAGCAGTTTTATGGGAACCAACCACCCACTCCTACATTTGTAGCTGTGTAATACTGAACGTGTTTAAATGTGTTGATAGATTGTAGCCAGGGATTGTATATGTGCCTGGTTCATTGAAAATCTCTGTTTTGACAGTGTAGTGGATTTTACATGAGAACAATGCTATCAGTAGCAGAAAGGGTTGAAGGCTCTGGATGCTGAGCCTGTTGTTATTTTGCCCACTGTGATTGCTCTACAGGCAGGGTTGATACTCTGCATGTATTTTATGAAAGTGATTTGAAATAAACTATGGCCAGTTTGGTTTTAGTAAGAAAGCCTGATATATTTACTCTAGAAAAAGAGTAAACTTTTCTAAGTAAAACTCCTAGGAGTTTTGGCCATGTAAAGAGGGCCTGTTTGACCCTGGATAATCGACAGTAGGCATATTTAAGTTGACAGCCCTGTGGCTTACTGACTGATAGACTAGGATGCTTCTAGGCTTGTGTATAGGAAATCTTTAAACTTTTAGTTTTGGTGGAACACAGCTGTAAATACTGATTGAATGTTGTAGTCATGGAATGAATTAAAAACACCCGTAGCAAGAATTAAAAATATATAGCCTGGAAAGATTAAGGTAACATCAGTGGTTGCTGGGGAAGGTTAGCCACCCTCTTGAGAACAAGCCAGTTGAATCCCAGGTTCAGAGCTAAAAGTGTTAATAAAAGGTAATAATTCTAAACAAATACAAAGTCCTCTGATTTGTTAAATTCTGAATTAACTTTTATTTTCCAAAACATCTGAAGCTAAAGGCATCTGTGCAAAGACCTGAAGCCTTGTAATAAAGCTTCAGGCCCGTGGCTCAACACTGGTGAGTCTCAAAAGAATTGTTCTGATTTCAAAACAAAGTGCAATTAGAACAGCCTATTGAATGTCAACTAAATACAAGTATCATGACCCTCATGTAAGTAAAATACTGAATCTTAATTTGAGCTATGTAAAATTAGATCAAATTCAGTTGTGAATTCATGTTTTCCTGTAGCTGTATCAGTGAGAGGAAAAAAAAACCCAGAAATAAATGTCTATGGGCAATTCAATTATAATTGCTACTGGCATTAATGACATTTATTATTCATGGGGTTTTCCCCACTCCTAAAAGCATAAATCATTAGTAATATTTTTCATTTTTCAAGAAGGGTAAAATGAGGACTAAAAATGTAAATATTATAAATTCATGTAAATATGTTTTTCTCTTGTCCCAAGTCTTCAGAAACAGACTATTTCACAAGAGTCTTAAAGAATGCTGTTGTTTATCTCTTCGTTGTTCTCAGTGTGAAATCCATTGGGCTCTAATCCTGAGCACATTAAAGTCCGTGGAATCAGGCCTGCATCCCAAGAATGGGATGCTCTCAGAAGAGCAGATTTGCAAAGCAGTCTGGTGGAGGCAGGCATCCAGCTCTCGTGGACTTTGTGATTTGGAGCCTGAGCTAAAGCTGGTCAGAAATGCTTTGACTGGAGAATGCTGATTTGTGAAGATCAAAGTATTACCCAGGGGCAATTTGGTTTTAACCAAAGGCTAATGAAAAAATGGAGAGGTTTTGAAAGTCGTATCAGTCTCTGTCAGCTTATCTGCCAAGCACCTCTGCTGCCTGCCTGATGAGCTGATGGGGAAGCGAAAGCTCAGAGCTGCTCCCCAACTCCCTCCTTTTGTGTGGCACAGCTGAGGAGCTGCCTGGGAGCTGCCCAGCTCCTGGCTGTTGTGCAGCTTTTGTGCTGCACTGATGTGGCACTGGGATTTTGGCTTTCCAGTTCGCAGTTCTTCAGCAGTTAGCTGCCCAGCTGTGTCCCGTCCAGCGAGGTACAGGACAGCCAGAGCTTCAGTGCTGGACTGGCCTTCCACAAACAGTGCCAAAATACTTAGTTTTCATCCAAACCAGCAGTAAAACAACTTCAGAAATTTTAAAGCCCTTCCAAGTGCAAAGCATAATCTGCTCTCCTTACTTTGTTACTTTTAGTTGTAATTGTTGTGGGCTTTTTTCTGGTAGTAAATAACAGCAAGAGATGCATATTCAGTTATTGCTGAGCAATAATACATATCTGGAATTTCCATGTCTTGCAGCTACTGTCTCCAGAACAGCCCCAAAGTACAGAACATATTCTCCTGGCAAATGCATAAGCAGAAAAAAATTGATATAAGCAAAGTTGCATTGTATTTTGAAAATCTAATTACAGTGGAAAAGCATTCTTCAGCAACTGCAGTTTGAATAGGAAGTAACCCAGCATTCTGCAGACCTTTACAAGTTCAGCCTTTATGTAGGATTGAAGTGTTTGACAGATATTTCTAATTCAGTTGTCACAAACAGACCCCAGACCTGTGACTGATCTGTATCATGAGTAGAGGCTTCATTTTAACTTTTTGTAAGCCCCGAGCTTGATCTTACACCATCCCCCATAGTCCTCAGCTGCCCAATAACTTCTGTTTCCTCACAAGCAAAAGGCTGCTTGAAAAAACCCCTTCATGCAACTGAGATAGTAAGGATAATGAAAAGGTAATCTTGGCAATTACTGTTGCTTACACATTCAAAACCAGGGCCTGTCTCTGTTCCAGGAACCCCACTGTGCCAAGCTGGCTGATGAAGGAGAAAGGATACAGACTTGTTTATATGCACACTACATACATATATACATGAGTGAGAAGAATGTTTTTGATCTATATGCTTAGAAGCAGCAACAGTGTAGAGTGTTGCTCACTATACAGATAAGGGTATGAGACGTGATAAGAAAATGTTTATGACCTATAGAGCTCAGTAACACCAGCAACCCAGACTCTAGCTGTAGCTGGTCACTGTGTAATGCCACTTGCTCGCTAGTTTGGACTCCTTTCCAGTCAAACTGAGCCCCTGATTCAGAGCAGCTGGCAGGGCAGCATACATTAAATTGTAACAGAGAAAGGAAAAATGGGGAGTGACAGTGTCTGATCCTGTAAGCCCTCAGACCAATCAGGCCTCTTGCAAGCAGAGAATGAAAAAGACAAATATGAAAGAAACTAAATCTTTCAATTCAAATTTTACTACTTGAAAGTGTGTGAGAGGGCTTGTCAGGACTCTCTTGTTATTAGAAACAAAGAATGACAACAACCAGCAAGAAAAAATATCATAGAGAGTATTCTAAACTAGAAACTGGCTTTCTGAAACTAGTTTTCTCTCTTTACTTACTATCAGTTCTCTTCCAAACACTGCTTTTGTAGGTAAGAAAGTACTCTGCCCTTATAAAAGCTGTTTCTATGTTCCATTAGAGGCAAAGGTGTAATTGTATCATTAAACTTCATTACTTTTCTGGAGCTAATATAGAATTCCCTTTGTTGTGGACACACTGCAGTAGTAGCAGAGGCTGTTTGCAGCTAGACTTACACCTCTTGCAGGCAGTTGTTATGAAATATGCTATTACACTTGTAGATCAGTTACTGTAAGACAGGAGTTTCTCTGACTCCAAATGCTGCCCTTTGTAGCTCAGTCAAAGATCATCTCTGCTTTCCTGTTAGTGTAAAAGGTTATACACTGGGGGAAGTGGTAAATTGAGGGAACACGTAGCCCAAATGACAAGTGGGTTTTATTTGTGCCCTGTATAACAGTTCTTGGTAGATTTTGACTAGGACCCCATAAACCAGGATGGCTTTCTTTCACAGGCCCATAGGAGTAATTTTCATGGCCTCATGTGCCCACGTTAGCAGTGTAGCTGTGTTTAGTTGGACAGTTGGATGTGAACCCAGTCATCATTGTGCAGCGCAGCCCCTTAGTTAACCTGGGAGGGCTGCAGGGACCACAAGATGGATGTGCTGCATTTTGGCAGTACTCTGCTCCCCAGAGCCAGTGTAGGAGATTACTGGGTTCCTCCCAACCCTGCTGGGCTACTGGAGTCCAGAGCTGCTCTGATCCTTGCATCCCCCCACAAGAACAGTGATGGCCAAAGGGCCTGTTTCAGGGCTGTGGACGTGAGGAAGCACATTGGCCAGGGGATGCTGGCTGCAGAGCAAAGTGTTTCAGTAATGCAAAGGCTGGGTGGCTGAGTGGGAAGGGAGCCAGCTGGGCTTTCTCTTCAACTAGCGTACACAAGAAGATTGGTGTGAGAGTTATTTTGATGGGGTCAGAGTCACAGTAACAAGTATTATGCCTGTTGCAATGGTGTAAATCTACATTTTTCCCAATTTCCTTCTTGTGCATCTTTTTAACAGGAGTAACAGGAGAAGAAAGA
>JANHGB010040263.1:5477-20873 GCA_026283785.1 Coracopsis vasa | reverse complement strand
GTGCTGGCTGCTGAGGGATGCTTGAACAAATCTTTAAACATCATTAAGTCTTTAGCACGGCTCGGAAGCAGCCCAATCTTTTCTCTGTGCTGTAATGTAGCTCAATAACCTTTTACCATCCTTAGCATTTACTTAGCAATGAGACTTCCCCACCTCCTCTCTTTCGAGGGTAGCAGGCAGATCCCCAGGAGATTGCCTCCCCAGCAGTGCATTTATATACTCATCCATGAAATGTGGCTTCTTCTTATGATGGGACAGGGAAAGGAGGTACTGGGACCTGAAAATAATGCTCTTTAACATTGATAGGAAAACATGACAGCTAGAACAAGGCTTAGCCTCCATCTAGGGATGCAGGATACAACAGGGCTATGATCCAGCTCCAAGCTGCATCAGACACCTCCTCCTTTTCACAGGGAAAGGCCAAGCAGAAGGATGAAGAAGTCTGGTCAAAGAGACACAGATGGCCAGCCCTGCTCCTCTGGGCTTCAGAAAGGACACAGACGCGATGAGGGAGCTGCTGTCTGCCACCCCACGGAGGCATTTCACTCATGGTGTGAACGGTCTGCCCAAGCACTGCGGAACGGATCGCTCAAGGTTAAACTGGGTTGAACTGTTACAGCTCCGCTTTCCCACGTGTGGTTTAAATTTAAGGCTATAAATTTCATGGCGAGTTATTAAAACCATCTTGGCAAGGAGAACTCCTCTCTGGAAGTTAAAAACGCTCTCCAGGTTTGCAAGCACACAGGGAAGCCCGAAGCGAAGTTATCGGTGGGGTTTCCAAGCAGAGGGGAGGGAAGAGCTGAGGTATTTAATCCGTGGTGTGTCAAAGCAGGAGCCCTGCGGAGCAGCCTGGCCCTGCTCTGCCATATCAGCTGCTCACCAGGTTCATCGTGGTGAGTGCCGTGGTCCCATGTGGTGTGCCCAGCAGCACAGATGCTTCTGGAGCAGAAGCAGAGCCCCGCTCTGTATGGCACATTTGGAGAGAGCAGGACCTTCTGGGCTGGATGCATGGAAACGTTTGTGAGTACTTGTCAGTGTAAATTAACAGATAAGCAGCATGGGAGGCCTGGAAATGTCATTCTTCTGTGAAGTCTCCTCTGCCCAGTTTCTCCAGTAATCTTTGCATGAGGTAGGTGTAGAATGCCACAAGGAGTTTTGGTATAGGTCACGCAGAGATGATCACAACTCTCATGCACATAGATGGCCAGTTCTGCGTGGCTACTGCTCCCTGCTGGGAAAGGGAAGCCCTCCAAGAGGAACGTCTTGGTCTATCGCTGCCTGAACCCATTAACCAAAAGTGAAGAGCTGTAAGGAAAAAAGGCCTTGTCCAAGTGTTTGTGACTGGGCAGCAGAACAGCAGACCTTCCTCCTGCTTCTCAGTCCAGGAGGGAACATGAAACACCAGCCGTGGCAAGGACAGCACAGCAGACACTTGTTCTGTGCTCTCCAAGCTCTACATTCAGCCTCAGAGGACTGAGCTGCAAAATGTTCAGAGCTGGTTTCTGTTCCCAGCTGTCACAACCCGGCAGGAGCGGCACCGGCCCAGGCTGTCCTGCTCCATGCGATTCCCAAGCCTTGCACATGCTGTTGGAGCAGATGTTCACAAGCCACTTGGGTCTGTTCCATGGCTGAGTGGTTTTCCAGCCTGAGGTCTCCCGCATCAGCCCAGTGGGCATGGCCATCATCTGTGAGAAAATGAAGCACAAAGCTCCTGCCCTCATCCTTGAGCAGCCAGCAAGGAAATGAGGCAGCCCTGAGTGCTGCTGGCTCCACACAGCCAGGCCATGGAGACCAAAGAGCGATCACTTTGGGCACTGAGTCTTGACTGACCAACCTCAACCACCAATTTCCATTTCAAGCCTTGCTGAGATTGGAAGAACACTAATACACCTCCCACCTCCAGCTGTAATTCCAAGGGGATTTAGAGGCCTGGCTACTTATGGAACCTGTGCTCTTTGCCCTGTTTAAACGCCACAGCCAGCACAAGGGACAGCGGGTCAAACAGTGCTGCAACCTCGGCTTATGGAGAGGTACCGGTAGTGGCTTTGTGGCTATATGGGCTCAGGGACTGTTGAAAGGAGGGAGCTGAGTGCCAGGCTCTCAGATCTGGGTACTGGAGCCCTGTGCTCAGCCGGCAGTGATTAGCTGGGGAGCATCAATCCAGCCCAGGTGTCTGAATGCACCTATTATTATTATTATTATTAATCATCATCATCATCTTCATCATCATCATCAACACGGCTGCAGGCTTCGAGGCTGCAAGGGGCTGAACGCAGCGGTGTTTCGGACTCGTTACCCTCTCTCCCAGCACTACACCGGGCGGCCGCACGGTGTCACACTGAGCCCGGCTCCCAGTATTCAGGGGGCCGAATCATCCAGCTCCAGACCCAGGGCGATGCTGCTGGGCAGAGGGACGGGCGAGAGCTGCGTTTTGTTCCAGAGGGGTTCGATGCTGCCTTCATCCTACCCAGGAGTGATGCTCCCTGCCCAAAAGGCTCGGTGGCTTCACGGCGCAGCTTGTGGTCTCCAGTGGGCTCACGGAGCATTAGAAATCACATGGAATGTCTCACTTGAGCAGCAAGGCAGGAGCACAGGGGAACCAGGGCTTCCTTCGGTGGCATCGTCAGGGAAGCAGAGGCTGTGGATGTGCTGGTGCTTGTGCCAAACCCCACAGCCACAATGCTCTAGCACAAACAGCCCCACAACCGCACTAGGGACAAGGGCTGCCAAGAGCCTAGGGGCGAAAACATTATCCCTGTTAATGTGCCAGGTGGGAAAGCTCTCAGGACTTGAACTGTCTGCGTTTGACTCAAATATTGTGCTTTATGTTCGAGTATGGAGGCTTTAGCACTCCTGTATGGAAGTTAAGCAGATGGGGTAAGGAGGTGACTGGTCTGTTCTCCCACGTAACAAGTGATAGGACAAGAGGTAATGGCCTCAAGTTGTGCCAGGGGAGGTTTAGATGGGATATTAGGAACAATTTCTTCCCTGAAAGGGTGCTCAGGCATTGCAACAGGCTGCCCAGGGCAGTGTGGGAATCACCGTCCCTGGAAGTGTTCAGAAATGCATAGATGAGGCACTTAGTGACATGGTTCAGTGGTGGACTGGCAGTGCTGGGGTAATGGTTGGCCTCGATGACTTCAGGGTCTTTTCCAGCCTGGTTGTTTCTATGATTCTGTGACTCAGTACCCACTCCCCAGTGCAAGCAGCTTCCACACAGCTCAAGCACTTGACCTAAAAGTACAGTTGACTCAGCAGAGGCAAACCCTGGCGCTGTGAAGGCAGGTAAAGCAGACTGGGTTATGGGAGCACTGCCTGCTCCCTGCCCTGAGCTGCTGGGCTGTTACAGGAGGAGAAGTTATGATTTGGCAAGAAGATTTGGACAGGATCGCTTTGCTGCAACTTAAACATTAAACGTTTGCTTTGCTGGAAGATGCCAGCTCAGGCTTTGAAAACCCTCAAAGGTCCCAATGGAGAAACTATAAAAGGGAAAGAAATAAACCTGGTAGCTGTTGGATGCAATCAAGTGTAGTCAGTCATGCCCCAGCAGAACAAAGGGCAATGGTGGAGGTGGGAAGGGAAGCAGTTTAGCACATGGCAGAGTTGAAAGGCTCACACAGATCTATCAGGGTAGTGCAAGGGGGCTCTACACACCCAAACCACACCAGAACAGCGAGGAGCTGCGGTGGGAATGACACAGCACAGCAGTAACATGCTGACTCAGCAGCACAGCCTCCTGCTCCTGTGGGTACGGAGCCACAGGAGCACGGTGCTGTGCTGGCAGCTCCAGTGCCTGAGCATCCCCCAGAGGAGCCCTCGATGGCACAGGCACCTTCCACTCTGCAAACCGGTGCAGGCAACATTCAGCACAGAGAGCTGGTGAAACCAGGAGATAAAACACGTTTGGAAAGAACAAGCCAAGAAGGAAAACTGCGCGTCCTGGGAACCGAGACAGCTTGGATGTGCTCACACAGCCTGTGATCCATGGGACAAGCCGCTCAGATGCTTCCCTGAGCAGCTGGGCAGAGCCAGCCATCACCACATGCAATTAACTGCTTCATTACCATCTGAGCAAAACAAACCCATCAATCTCTGCTGCCTTTACCCAGAAAAGAGACCGACATCGAGACAAACACCATCCTCCAGACTGCAGCCATGGCCAGCAACCCCAGCCTGCCTCTCTCCAGCACTCCTGGAGTGTCGTCCCCTCTTTCACACCCCAACTGTGAGCCAGTGCTCAGCATCTCCATGAGCTGAGCCGCCTGCAGCGTCAGCAAATACCTGCTGAGATGGAGCTTAGACCCAGTGGGGTGTGATGAAGATGAGAGCAGAATTCAGCTTTCAGAGGTGCACCTTGATCACCAGTGCCTGTTCTTGATGTGTCCAGCAGGTCTGGGAAGCTTTAACCAGACAAATAAAGGTCAGAGACTGCTTTTAGGATGAGAAAGCAGCCTGCCAAAGGGAAAGGGAACCTACGGCACATCAGTTGCTTTCAGAGGACCAGGAGAAGCTGTGGTTTTCAAGCTGCAGCCCAGAGGCGATACAGGCCTCAACTTACATGGTACAACACCCTTCTTTTACAGCAGCTTAGACATTTCTTACAAGCTCTCTTCTTCCTGACAGACACATCTCCACATAAGGGTCCAGGTGACAAGCAGAGAGCAAAAGCTCCCCTGGCATACAGGAGGCATTGGGAGGGCTCTGAGATCCAAGGTTAAGCTTCAAAGAGCCATTAAAAACATCAGACTCTGGAGACTTCAGCATCTAAGACCTTCAGTCTACTGAGAAGATTAAGTTCTGAGTACAGTGAAGAAAACTGCACTTACCTCTGTGATGAGGCACAAGTGATTTATTAAAGGGATTATTCCTGGTTGGTTGAGATAGCAGGATGGGAGGATCCAGTCCTGTGTTTCCAAGTAATTTAATAAACTCTTCTGTAGGATGGAGATAATGCACCTACAGTAATGACTTCAGTAGGACTTGTATTAGCCTGCTGGCACTGTGGTTAGCATGGGAAGCTAAGGGGCACTGTGCATTGTGCGGGGTTGAGGCAGGAATCACTATACAATATCCTATAGACTCCACCATAGCACAGTATTGCAATGTCCCTGCTGTGGGGATGCCCAAGTAAATGCTCACAACAGTCCCCTCAGCCTGAACATCTCTGGAGGAAAGAGGATTGCCCATGGGCTGAGACAGGGGCTTGGCAGAAGTGGTGCAGGTCCAGCAATCTGCTCCCTGAGGAAGGGCAAGGCCCCAGCTCCCCCATCCAGTCCCATTGGGCTGAGGTGCTCTGCTGGGTGAGAATATGAATAAACCCCTTTGGTGTAGGATGTTTTCTTGCCTCTTCTGTTGTACCTCATGTAACGTCTGTGCAGGGTTGGCCACTGTGTTCCATGCCAGTTCCTCAGGCAAAAGAGCTCCCTGCTCTGTGACAGGGGAAACTGAGGCACAGAAATGATTTTGGAGTCTGATGCAGTGCCCCTGGAAGTGGCTGCAGAGGCTCTGCCTGAATCCTGAAACAGCTGACCTAATTCACATGGGAACAGGGACACGACTCCCAGCTCCCTAAATCTCAGCTCACTGCCTTCATCACCCAGGGCGCAGCTCCAGGGGCTGTGAAGGCAAACGAAGCAGAAGGATCACTTCTTCTTTAGCTGCAGGCTGGGCTTGGGAAAGCAGTGCTTTTACAGCCCCAGTCCTGCTCAGCTCCTCATGTGATACACTGATAGTACCCACAGACCAGCTTGGTTGTTTGCAGGAGTGATGCTTTCAGTGTCACACCAGTATTGACAAGTGCTAAGGAAATCACAGCCAGCTCACCAGGATGGGAGAGCTGCTGCTGGCAAACCGGGAAGCAATTCCTTTAGCTGATTACGAATTGCACATAAGGAAATTTTTGTGGTCAGGGAATCTTCCTTCCCCTTTAGACACTGGGCTCACAAATGACAGCGTTACTTCCCCCTGCTTCCTTTTTCATAATCGGAATCACAGAATGGTTTGGGTTGGAAGGGACCTTAAAGGTCATCCAGTTTCAGCCCCCCTGCCACAGGCAGGCACACCTTCTACTAGACCAAATTGCTCAAAGCCCCATCCAAGCTGGCCTTGAACACTTCCATCTTCCTTGTGTTTTGTTACCTTGTTATAGATTCGGGTGATCTTAAGGAGGGAGTTCACACAACTGCGAGTTCACTCTTTCAGCAGCTGACCATCCACATGGGAATTAGCCTCTTCTTCCTCATGTGTTCAAGTTGGCTCAGCTTTTATCTCTTGGTTCCTATTAGACACTTGCCAGCCTTGTGGAGGAGCCCTGCTTATCGGATTAGTACACCCAGCACAGGCATTTACAGGGCAGTTGTGCTGTGTGTGCAATTAGTCTTCTCTGATACACTCAATACACTGCAACCCTGAGGATTTCCAATCCCTTCGGCATTCCCATGGCTTTCCCCTCACAGTGAAGTGGGATGAGCAGAAGAGAGCAGTTTCTCAGGACTCCATCTCCTCTTGGTCAAGTGGTGGTGGCACAAAGCTGATGACTTCATCGTAAGTCAGGCCTGGTGGGAAAAGTGTGACAGGAACTTAACAGGCAGTACTAAAGACATCCCTTGTGCAAGAAAACCTGCAACAATCTTAAAGGGTCCAACACTATTTTAAACAAAGAACACGGTTTAATTAAGAAACATAATGGTTCCTCCATTCTCAGGCACTACCATGCACAATAAAAGATACTTCCAGAGCATCAAGGAGGTGTCAGTAAGTGTGAATATATGGAAGACATGAGCAACTATGTCACCTACATGTTTGTACGCTTACAGCAGTAATTAGCTACCAGGTACCATGCTCCTTACATGCACAGCATGTAACAGCTTCGCTCAGAACAAACAGGACACCTGTGGTTTTAGCTGTTTCTTTTGTGTCTCAACTCCCACAGCTCACCAGGGAATCTGGCGCCCCTCCTGCTCCCCAACTCACTTTTCCATTCTTCAATCTCAAGTTCTCTGCTTTCAAAGGACTGGTCATAGGGGTCTGCCACTGGTTCATCATCCGGGTCGTGATACTGAGCAAAGTAGGCATGAGCCAGTGCTTCTGCTGCGGTAATTCGTTTGTCCGTATCCAGAACCAGCATCTTCTCTAGCAAGTCCACAGCTGGGAAAGCACCACAACAGGAAAGAAAGGATTTACACAGTGAGCTGTACAACATGGCTCTCTGAAGCATAAGGTTGTCAGAGGAGTTATTTTTTGAGGAATCTGTAGTTTCTGAGAACCCACCCACCATCCACAGTCTCTTTGTCCTGTACCTGCAGCCCACACGTGCTTTGTAAACTCTGGAAATGGGACATAGTCCTGTTCTGAACTACTTCTGAAGTCAAAACTGCACTTAGGGAAGTCAGTGTGTCCCAAGACCCTCTATAACTGCAGCCTCCAAAAGAGCATAGCATCTCAGAAGCTCCTTACCTAGTGGATTGGCGCCAATAAACACATTTTCAAAGTTCATTTTTGGCATGTAAGACAAAGACTGAATGTAGTTTCTTGCCTGTGGAAATAAATGCTCTGTTGAAGCATAATACAATCCAGCCACCAAGAAAAAGTACATCTCAATCATCCTGAAGCACTGATTATGGTCTGTCTCCTTGCTTTGCCTTCTCTTTACTTAGTCTGCTACTTACTAGCCCATCAGCAACTTCCCAACTGAAGGCCACTTAAGACAGCAGAGGAAGAGCTGACAAGACTCAGGGTTCATGCAAGACTAGAAAGCAAAGAGGTGCTGTTCAGAGTCCCAGTGAGGCTGTGTGCAGCACAGTGTCAGCTGGGAAGCTGCACAATATGGCACACGACACAAAACCCACTCGCATCCAAGGCTCTCCCCAGTCTCTGAAGTGTGTGTCTGAGTATGTACAGTCTTCATTTAGTTCAAAAGTCTTGCTGAAGAACAGGTAGGGAATTGCCCACCCCATGCCACATGCAAGCACATCACTTCCAGAAGCAGCCCTGCCCTGCAAACCCCCCTCGTCTGCTCAGATCTCACCTCGTGGCTGGGCATCCTGTTAATGAGATATGCAGGGGGTGTCCCCGTCAGACGCATGATCTGCTGAAGCTGGTTAATATCTTAAGTGCCTAGTCAAGGGCTTTGTTAAAAACAGTGCAAAAACCATTTTAAACACCAAATAGCTACATACAAAGCATCTCTTCTGCAAACCACAAGGCAAAAGCCACCAGCAATCAGCAGGGTCTGCTGATTTCTTCATAGACTCATGAAAAGTTTAGTAATTGCACCAGGGAACACTTAAACCAACCAGGAATTACTGATCAGTTGGTAACAGTGTCAGAACAGAAAGTATTTCTGCCCACCAGCAATAGCTTTAATTACAACATGGTTGCCTTGACATTTCCCAGGAGTTTTAAGCCACCACAGTAAACGTTTCCTTTGGCTGAAGCTACTGGTCAGAGATTTCCCTGGGCTGCTGCATTTACATCCAGCCTCAGGGAAATGAACAAGAATTAAAACGGAAACAACAATTGTACCCCTTGCACTGGTTACCAGCTTTTTTTCTTGCTGTTCAGAAAGTACTTAAGTTCCTTGTGGTGCAAAGTGGCATTGGCTCACAACCGACACCTCCTTCTAAACAGCTTTGAATGCACTTTGAGATGCGGGTGAGGTGAGAGAAGGCAATAAATGCAAAATTAGCAAACCATTAGCACTGCATAAGACAGAGTTAGTTGATGGCAGTGAACCGAGAGGAAGAGCAAGTAATGCAACAGGAAAACACAACTGGTTAGTGACACACTAAAGCCCTCAATAGTTTTGCTGTCTCCATACGATGGAGAGAAATAGTAGTAACAGTATCACAGAATCAGAGAAGCCCAGGTTTGAAGGGACCTCAAGGAGGTCCAACCTTTGTAGTTAAAGCATGACCTAGACTAGACATTACTGCATTTCTTTTTAAGCAGCCTCTTGATTTGGACCTGGCTAATAGCAATTATTCTTTTTATTGTGCAACGTTAAATAAAAAGACCGACTTCAGCTTTATGTATGCAAGTTAATCTTGTGCTTGACCTAGTGAGCATTTAAGCTTATCTCTCTAATCCCCAGCACTTCACATACCAGACTACCCTTAGGTCAGTTCACAGGGTGACCAGCTCCAACCCCTCCAAGGGCAGAACATCCCAAGGCTTATTCTATTGGTCTGATACTCAGCAAGTTACCAACAGATTCCAACTTGCATATATCTGCCTTTATCAACTGCAATTCAAAGCTAACCTCACATTTTGCATTTACTGTCATTGTTAGGTGAAAAAGAACATAAGGTGCTGTACAAAATAAGCTCATCATCACCCTCCACCATGCTGATCCTCTGTTATATATCAGGAACAGCAGACTGACTCACTCCAGTACACTGGTAGTTACCTCTACACAACCTCATTGCTCACTGTGCACTCGTTAATCCGTGCTGTTATGGCACGGATTACAGATTAGTTAGAGCAGCTCTTGCTCTAACTTTTATGACTTCACCTTCACAAACAGGTAAAATTAAATGCCATTTAATAGTGACTCTGCACAAGTTTCAGATTGCAACAATATCAAAACGGCTGAAAATGGAGGTCCCCATTTAAAAAGGGGACTGCAGAAAGCTTTTTAATGTTATACCCTGCCAGAAGGGCCCCACACAGCAATACTCTTTAAATACACAGCACAATAAGATATATTCTCAGCAGACTGTGTGCCATGGAACTAGCTACCACATAAAAGCACGTAAAAGGCTTCTAGGCTACAAAACCAAAGATTGTGGCAGCAGCATTTCAGACTTAATCATACTACAGAAGGGAGTGTGTGTTCAGAGGATAACACATTTGCCCCTGTTAAGAAAGAGCCCTGGGTGAGCAATCTGGAGAAATAATAATTGAGATGACCCTCAAGCTCTCAGCTGTGAAAAGTACTTCCCCAGCAGCGCCTGAGCATACAATATATCATGAAGTATAAACCCACAAACTGAAAGAAACATCACGAAGCAGTAAAATGAGACTAGAGAAGGAGGAAATCATACCACAGACAGAGGTAAGAGGAATAAAGATCAGATACACACAGCAGAAGAATTCAAAGCCATCGAAGAGCAAAGAATGACAAAGGAATTAGGAAAAATAGAAAATAAACCCCAACACATACTACAGGTAAGACTACAGGAGGGCAACGCACAAACTGGGGACTTCCGAAAGGGCAGATATTACAATCAAAGTGTAAACTCACAGACTCTGAGGAGATTTTCTTCAAAAGCTCAGGCCCTGGGGTTCCAACGAGTCTCAAAATGAGCTTCAACTGATCAATATCTAATGATGGACCATAAAGGAAAATGCTGGGACAAATCAAAATGAAAAACGCAACGTTATCAGCCTGTTGAAAGTTAGTTCCTGCCAAGGCCTCAACTGAGAAGCTGTTTTAAGCAAACTGCATTCATTGAATACCCCCTTATAACACAGCTCAGTCTGTACCCAGACAGATGGAACAACTTGTCTACAAGCACATGGCATGCATTGGATCAGTCACTGCATCCTTCACTACCACAGAGCAGGAGCCAGAGTTGCTGCTCCACTGGCAAAGGACCAGTTCACATGCCCACTGTGCTCGCTCAGGCCCCGCACCACAGTACAAGCAGTCAACAGGATTAGGTTGTGTTAGTGACAGATGAAGTGAAGCAGGCGACTCACAAGGGTAAGAACTGGTATTAAAAAGAGTCAAGGCCTTTTGTGAACACCTTCCAAGGTAATTCAGTCACTTCTAAAACTCAGAATGTAAGAAAACAACTGGAGCCTGCTCGTGACCTGCAGTGTTGCTCCGCCTGAAGATGGGGCTCACATTTAAAGTCTCTCCGCAGAAAGCTCTCAGGACACTGCACTGCAGAGGTAAAGAGTGTGTTACCCAGAACAGAGCCTCCACCAGATCACATAACCATCCAAGCTGCCCTCTCTGACAAGACCTAGGTGCCAAAATGTACAGTTAAGGTAAAAATCCACTAAAGACACTGGTTTATTTCTAAACCTCACAGTAAGGAAACACAAGGTGTCTTTATAAACCATTAGAAGAATAATCTCCCTTCTTCTCTGAATTATTCTCCATGATGCCCTTCAAAATGTACTAGTGATTTCAGACTATGTCTGTAATGTTTACATTTGCCCTTAATATCATATCAAACCAGTCATATTATTTTCCTTTCCACAGAAGTAGTCTATTCACTAGACTACTCACTGGCCTACTCAATAGACAATGTTTCTTCCAAGATCAATCCCTTCCTCATGTTTTAACACACAGTTACAATTCCTTGATAGAGTATGTTGAGTACTGCAAGAACTTCAAAACCCGTCTTCTGTTTCTTAAGCAAGTCTCAGTTCCTGCAATACTGGCAAACTCTACATGAAAGGAATCACAAAGACTTTCCTAAAACCTTTATCTTTTAATGTAAACTGGTCTAAAGCTCATCTAAAGCTTTACACATGACATGAATTAAAAGCCCTGGAAGTAGTACTTTGTCAGAACAGCTGAACTAACTTCTCACTTCTCAAGTTGTCTGGCCAGCTCCCACCTACTTAGACACTTGAAACCTAACAGTAAACCCAATGCATCTAATTGGATTTAGCTTAGCTGCTGAATTGCCAACTCTTAATTGTCAATGCTTAAAATGAAATCAGTATATCCACTGGTGAGTTAGCAGAGGGTGCTATCCTAACCCCAGTTAGGATAGCATCTAAGCCAGCTGTTCTTCAGGGCCATTTCAAACAGCCCTTAACATAAAATCATAGATTATTTCAATCATTCTTGTGCAAGAAACCCTTGTGCAAATTTCAGGCTGCTGCTGCTGTGCCTCAGAAGTCACATGCCATACCTATGTTTAAATGCTTTTAAAACCATGTGCACCAGGTGTGCCAACAATATTGCTGCAACCTCTTTTCCCAGGAAAAGTGCTACTGGAAGATCCTTGTGCAATATGCTTCAGTGGCTTCTCACATAAGCAAGAGAAAACACAGAACATGGATTCTCTTGTATGGAGGTTTCATCCTCCTTGCACACTGTGAAACAGTTCCATAACTAATGAAGCAAGTCTCATGTGCTGCAGGCACAGCAAAACCCAACCTCTGCTTCTCTTCTTAGGCTCCTTCGATAACCTGCTGAACTGCAGCATTCATTAACTACATGCCTTACCACATCCCAGAGTCACAGAATCAACTGGGCTGGAAAAGACCTTTAAGATCAGAGAAATGAGCCATGAACAATTAAAAGACAGGAAAAAGACTTAGTAAATACAAAGCAAAAGAAAATACAAGCCAGAAACAAACATGTGCATGGAGAAAAAAAAGCCCAGCATGCAAACCCCAAGTGCCATCAGCAAGGTACCCCCAGTGAGGCTCAGTGACCTGAATTTCAGAGAAGAACCTGCCATCACCAGCAGGCACTGCAGGGCTTTGAGAGCTTACCCAGGCAAAGCTAAGTTCTGTTTTAGCTGCCACCACAAGCAGGAGTGAGACGTATCAGAAGAACATGCAATGTCAGATTGGTTAGTTATCAGGGAAGTTTCACGCTACTGAAAAAAATAGTCATAAAAATGCTTTTCAGAGTTTAAAGGGAATACCATCAATTTAAAACATACAGAAAATTGGATAAACTAGTACAAACATTCAAGATATTAGTTGTATTTTATTATTTTATGCAAGTCAACTTTCCTACTTATTTCTATGAATCAACATTACAACAGTAGTAAAAACATTCAGAATATACATGGCTAACAAAAACTGATCCTGACACAAGACCAATATGATAACACCTCAAAGCAAGTCTCTAGCCAGGCCTCACATGAAAAGCCTGAAGTAGTCTGATTTTCATTACCTCCACTTTTTTGTCTCTGACTTGTCTTTCCCACAATCTTGTTCGCCTTCTCCACCTCCTAGCAGAGATCTGACCCATATTAGAAATCCAGCTTTCACCCCTAGATCACAACAGGAACAATTCAAATAGCTTACATTCAGTCTGAAGTCCTGCAGAGCTGAGCCACATTAATCACACGATTTTTTCTAAGTGTTATCTACAATTGTTTCTTTAAGTCAATGACAACCATAGTCAGAATCTCTACAGATTAGGTCCTTCACAACTTCAAACTAAATTCAGTGTTAAGTTTATCGGTGGCACAACCATCACAGAAGAGCACCATCTCAGAATATAACTTCATTACTTACCAGATTAACTTTACAGCCTGCCTGTACAATATATGCATCTCCAGGCCATATAAAGAACTATCTGATGGCCTGTAAATAACATTACACCATTTCTGCTAAATCCTTGGTGAAAGTGCCCAATATTTCAACCAAGAAAATCATCTGAACAGGAGAATGACTCAGGGGTGTTGGTTGATGAGAAACTTAACAAGAGCCAGCAGTATGCGCTCACAGCCCAGAAAGCCAACCGTATCCTGGGCTGCATCAAAAGAAGAGTGACCAGCAGGTCAAATGAGGTGATCCTGTCCCTCTACTCTGCTCTTGTGATTCCTCGCTTGGAGTACTGTGTGCAGTTCTGGTGTCCTCAACATAAGAAGCACATGGAGCTGTTGCAGCAAGTCCAGAGGAGGGCTACAAGGATGATAAGAGGCCTGGAGCATATTCCGTATGGAGAAAGGCTGAGAAAGTTGGGGCTGCTCAGCCTGGAGAAGGGAAGGGGTGTGGAGACCTCAGAGTAGCCTTCCAGTATCTGAGTGGGGCCTACAGGGATGCTGGAGATGGATTCTTCATTAGGGACTACAATAACAGGCAAGGGGGAACGGGTTTAAACTTAAACATGGGAAGTTTAGGTTAGATATAAGGAAGAAGTTTTTTTCTGTGAGGGTGGTGAGGCACTGGAATGGGTTGCCCAAGGATGTTACGAATGCTCCATCCCTGGCAGTGTTCAAGGACAGGCTGGATGACATCTTGGGTGACATCGTTTGTGTGGTGTCCCTGCCCCTGGCAGGTGGGTTGGAACTAGATGGTCTTAAGGTCCTTTCTAACCCTAACTATTCTGTAATTCTATGATTATCATCCTGAGAAAGCTCCACCTATTCTGTCACTATATATGTCATTTTGGAACGTGAAGTTATATAGTGAGAAAATTAATGTCTTAAGAACAAAAATCAACCAGAATGTCAAATTTTCTGCTATCAAAGAGGAGCAGTTTCCAGCTTCCTGAACACACAGACTATAAACTCCCCCCGCCTCCAACTGCAAAGTGAATTCCCTAGAACTGCAGTGGATTTGGATGTACTGTATCATCAGCTACTACAGGTATGGAATCAGAGTGGTTTGGGTTGGATGGGACCTTTAAGCTCATCCAGTTCCAACCCCCTGCCATGGGCAGGGACACCTTCCACTAGAGCAGCTTGCTCCAAGCCCCATCCAACCTGGCCTGAATTATTATAGTAATACTTAAGAAGGGAAGATGCAAACTGGCCACTGCAGTGCCTCTCCACACTTGGGTATTGCAGCCAGATGAGTAAACCTCAGGAAAGATCATTTCTCTTCACAGGCTGGTCTGGAAATACCTCAGGCTTCACCATAAATATTTGAGGACGTGACAAGCAGCATTTTTCACACTTGAGAGAAACAGACTCAGTATTCAAATGCATCATTCACAGTGCACTGCCCTCTCTGGCCAGCACTCCTGCTGTCTCGCCATCCCCACCACTGCATGAAGCAGTGCCAAAAAGCACTTAGCCTTGAAATAAGTTAAATCATCTTCCTCACAGCATCCCATGGTAACGTTTATCCTCTTTGAATTGTTTTGATGCTTTGGATTACACAATCACAAATGTACTGTACAGAATCATCCAGCTCATTACCAGGCAAAATTAATACCCAGCTCAACACCCCAGCAGTGGAAGGTTCCATAATCCTACCAGCCCGCAGGAGAAAGCTGCTAGCTGGGCTGAGAGGATGCTGAGGGCTGGGAGGGAGCAGCAGCAGCAGAGTGAGAAAAACAGCACTGGAAATCACTGCTCAGGTAGGGAACACCAGGAAGCTAAGGTATACATAGAGATGGGTGCCCAGGTGGCAGAGGGCTGCAGCAAGAAAGCAGTACAAGGAAAGAGAATAAGCCTTGATCAGGACTTCTCAGTTCAACGGAGGACATCTGTGTTTCTGATCCTCCTCTTCCTGCCTTGGGGAGATACAAAGCACTTCTGTTACCTGCCCCCCAAGAGATCATCTGGAAAAGCTGAAATAAATCCTGTAACAGCCTTACAATACCTAAAGGGGTCCTAGAAGAAATCTGAAGGGGACCTTTTACAAGGGCCTGTAGGGACAGGGCAATGGGAATGGCTTTAACCTTCCAGAGGGGAGACTGAGATGAGCTCTTAGGCAGAAGCTCTTCCCTGTGAGGGTGCTGAG